>JAWMAR010000126.1:2950730-2981361 GCA_036785375.1 Leucoraja ocellata
CCGGGACCTTGGAGATTCCTTCATCATGAACCCAGCCCAGAATGAAAGACTGGTGACCGTTTCACCAGTCATCAACTCGCTGACTTGGTCTGCCCGAACATCTTGATCTCTCAGCAGAGTGGGGTTGCACAGTGGCGCAGCGGGTAGAGTCGCTGCCTCTCATAGAAACATAGAAACATAGAAATTAGGTGCAGGAGTAGGCCATTCGGCCCTTCGAGCCTGCACCGCCATTCAATATGATCATGGCTGATCATCCAACTCAGTATCCCATCCCTGCCTCTCTCCATACCCCCTGATCCCTTTAGCCACAAGGGCCACATCTAACGCCCTCTTAAATATAGCCAATGAACTGGCCTCAACTACCCTCTTTGGCAGAGAGTTCCAGAGATTCACCACTCTCTGTGTGAAAAAGTTCTTCTCATCTCGGTTTTAAAGGATTTCCCCTTATCCTTAAGCTGTGACCCCTTGTCCTGGACTTCCCCAACATCGGGAGCAATCTTCCTGCATCTAGCCTGTCCAACCCCTTAAGAATTTTGTAAGTTTCTATAAGATCCCTCTCAATCTCCTAAATTCTAGAGAGTATTGGTGTGTGTAGGATGGTGCTAGTTTATGGGGATCGCTGGTCGGCATGGTCCCGGTGGGCCGAAGGGCCTGTAGCTCTAAACTGAACTAAATAACTAAACTAATGTCGGTCAGGGAATATTGCCGACTGGCCTGCTCCAGTCTAGTTTAATTCAGTTTATTGTCACGTGTACCGAGGTACAGTGAAAGGCTTTTGTTGCGTGCTAACCAGTCAGCGGAAAGACAATACATGATTACAATCGAGCCGTCCACAGTGTACAGATACATGATAAAGGGAATAACGTTTAGTGCAAGACAAAGCCAGCAAAGTCCGATCAAGGATAGTCCGAGGGTCTCCAATGAGGTAGATAGTAGTTCAGGACCGCTCTCTGGTTGTGGTAGGATGGTTCAGCTGCCTGATAACAGCTGGGAAGAAACTGTCGTTGGGTGTCGGGGGTTATGGGGAGAAGGCAGGAGAATGGGGTTGAGAGGGAGAGATAGATCAGCCATGATTGAATGGCGGAGTAAGCTCGATGGCCTAATTCATCTCCTAGAACCTGTGAACATGCGTGTGGAAGGTGCCTGGTATGATGGTGGTTTTTGCAAACACTACCAATACAACGCTAAAGGGCCTGTCCCACCTGGCAAGTTTTTCGGCGACTCATATCAGTGTCGCCAAAAGATTTTGAACATGAGAGGGCGGTGGAGGCGGGTTCTCTGGATGCTTTCAAGAGAGATCTAGATAGGGCTCCTGAAGATAGTGGAGTCAGGGGGTATGGGGAGAAGGCAGGAACGGGGTACTGATTGTGTTTGATCAGCTATGATCACATTGAATGTTTCGAAGGGCCGATTGGCCTACTCCTAGCAATGTTACAAATTTGAGATTTTAAAAATCAAGTCTGCAATTTATCCCATCAGATAAAGCATAACAATAAGTTTAATTTGACACCAAATTCACTTTCATATCTCAAGTATTAAAAAAGTTATGGCCATTTTCATACTCGGAAATTAGCATCTTGTTCCCTATTGATTTTCAATGGACATTACAAAAAAGCTGTGATCTGGATAGTCAACAGGCCATTTCTTAAGGAAAGATTAACATTTTTAAATAGCCTAAGTGTCCAAAGATTATTCACAAATAATTCACAATATAACATGATTTTTATATCTAATTTACATTAATTTATAGGCCAAATGGAAGGAATTTAGTGTTCAATTGCTGTAAATAAATGCCCATTTAAATCGGCTTTCCAGTGGGTTTCTGTGAACGCGCTGGTTTAGAATGTTGACAGCGCGCTGGATTAGTGCCCTCAAATGCCGAGAAAATACTGCGGGATATAAAAAGCCCAAAATGAACCACTCGCTATAGATAACTTGATATATAGGGTTATATATATGGCCCATTTAATGTAAAAATAAGGTACATACCTTTAATTGTTTGCTTTATAAAACCCTGGGGCTGCGAGATGTTGCGGAATCAGATAGTAATTTTAAAATTATCATAACTATATTATCGAGGCCTATAAAACTAATAATACCTTTGCGACTGGGTCTTGCAGCGATTTTCGTTAATGATTTACTAGGCTGAACATCTGCGATTAGTACAGCCTAGTAAAAATCGCGTTTTAAACCCGCCCCCTCCAAACAGCGCAAAATCGCCGACATGGCTGAGGGCAGATTCCCAATGGCGATTCAGGTAGGTTTTGTAACATACCTACTACTCCTGCACCTATTGTCTCTGTTCCTTGGAGTGCAGGAGGATGAGAGGTGATCTTATGGAGTATGTATGTTACAATACTTACCTTCAGCGACGCTGCAGTTCTGCCTCTGGCCGTGTGCATGACTTTAGCGCCTTTGAGGGGGAGGGGGGCGGGATTAAAATGCCGTTTTGTCCTGCCTGTCCGAGATATATTTCACGGGCTGCTAGCTGATGCTGAAAAATCGTTCTGACTTGCGTTCTCGGAAGGTTTGAAAAAAATCGCGGGACAAATTAATCGCTGGAGTAAATTAAAAAGCGACTTCTAACACCCTCACGCCACAAGGGGACGGATCTCACGTAGGGGACAAAACATAAGGTAAGTTGTTTATTTTACATATAAACTTGCTTCTTAGGATGACTTTAATCAAAATTTCATTGGCGAAAATGTGATTATGTAAATATATGAACCGGCAGTGTTTTTCCTGCCGATATGGGATTCAAATTCACTGCAAACAGCAACGTTCCAATCGATCCCGTTCCACAAAAACCCACTCGCAAGATGATTAAAATGGCCATTAATTTACGGGAATTAAACACTAAATTCCTTCCATTTGGCCTATAAATTCATGACAATGAGATTTAAAAATCATGTTATATTGTGAATTCTTGTGTGAATGTTCTTTGGGCACTTAGGCTATTTAAAAATGTTTTCTTAAGAAATGGATAGATGTTTAGATCTAGTAATTGAATTTTGTAATTAGCTACAATTGGGTAACTAACTAATTATATGCTTTAATTTCAGGTCATCCAAGTAAGATTGTTTCACATTTGTTTCAGAATGCCTCAATCTATCATTACTGAAAATTTCTTTCAGTTCTCTTAATTGTTAAGAAAGTTATGGGCTTTAGACTGTCCTCGATCACAGCTTTTGAGTTAAGTCAATGGAAAAGCAATAGGGAACAAGATGCTAATTTCCGAGTATGAAAATGGCCATAACTTTTTTAATACTGAAGATATGAAAGTGAATTAGAAACATAGAAATTAGGTGCAGGAGTAGGCCATTCGGCCCTTCGAGCCTGCACCGCCATTCAATATGATCATGGCTGATCATCCAACTCAGTATCCCGTACCTGCCTTCTCTCCATACCCTTGATCCCACAAGGGCCACATCTAACTCCCTCTTAAATATAGCCAATGAACTGGCCTCGACTACCCTCTGCGGCAGAGAGTTCCAGAGATTCACCACTCTCTGTGTGAAAAAAGTTCTTCTCATCTCGGTTTTAAAGGATTTCCCCCTTATCCTTAAGCTGTGACCCCTTGTCCTGGACTTCCCCAACATCGGGAGCAATCTTCCTGCATCTAGCCTGTCCAACCCCTTAAGAATTGTGTAAGTTTCTATAAGATCCACTCTCAATATCCTAAATTCTAGAGAGTATAAACCAAGTCTATCCAGTCTTTCTTCATAAGACAGTCCTGACATCCCAGGAATCAGTCTGGTGAACCTTCTCTGCACTCCCTCTATGGCAATAATGTCCTTCCTCAGATTTGGAGACCAAACTGTACGCAATACTCCAGGTGTGGTCTCATCAAGACCCTGTACAACTGCAGTAGAACCTCCCTGCTCCTATACTCAAATCCTTTTGCTATGATGGCTAACATACCATTCGCTTTCTTCACTGCCTGCTGCACCTGCATGCCTACTTTCAATGACTGGTGTACCATGACACCCAGGTCTCGCTGCATCTCCCCCTTTTCCTAGTCGGCCACCATTTAGATAATAGTCTGCTTTCCTGTTTTTGCCACCAAAATGGATAACCTCACATTTATCCACATTATACTGCATCTGCCAAACATTTGCCCACTCACCCAGCCTATCCAATGGAGGACAATGGAGGAGGCCCAGGACAGAGAGGTCAGTGTGGGTTCACAGCCCGAGACCCTGTACAACTGCAGTAGAACCTCCCTGCTCCTATACTCAAATCCTTTTGCTATGAATTAGGTGTCAAATTAAACTTCTTTTGATGCTTTATCTGATGGGATAAATTGCAGATTTGATTTTATAAATATCAACATTTTGTTACATTGCTATATAGAGGGTGTACAAAATCATGAGAGGCATAACATAGAAAATAGAAAATCGGTGCAGGAGAGGCCATTCGGCCCTTCTACCAGCCATCATTCATGCGCTGTTATAATAATAATAATAATAATAATAATAACTTTATTTATAAGCACTTTAAACAACTGCAGTTGCCACAAACTGCTGTACATGAGAACTCGTGGACAAGAAGTTATTACAAACCATTAAAAACCGTAAAACAAAGGACTATAAAACAGTAACAATTAAAAGACATTAAAAGCACTAAAAACAGGAGCAATGTCTCAGCCAGTGTCGAAAGCCAGAGAATAAAAATGAGTTTTTAGGTGGATTTGAAGATGGACAGTGAGGGGGCCTGTCTGATGTGCAACGGCAGGGTGTTCCAGAGTGCCGGAGCAGCAACAGAGAAGGCTCTATCCCCTCTGAGCTTATCCCAGTGATGCCACGTATCGTACACACCCTCGGGGCTGTTTACTGAAGCCGATTATCGCACAAAGCAGCACGTTAGTCGCCCAGGCCGTCCCGTCCCGTAAATCTTTTCATTTTGTGCGTTTCCCCATGTGCGTCTGCATGCTCGCTGTCAAAGGACGTCTGGTCCGGGAGGATCAGGACCAGTGCACTGGAGGAGCATTAAGAGCCCTTTGTAACTTCAGCTATTTCTTGTCGAATGCATTGCCCTTGTCAGCCCTTTCTGCAACTACTCAAAGAATTCAATGAAACTGGTCAAGCATGCCCTCGGCTGGCTCGAGAGAGGGAGGGAGAGAGAGAGAGAGAGAGAGAGAGGGAGAGAGAGAGAGAGAGAGAGAGATCCGCGCCGACTATTCTTCATTGTGTCTTCGAGATGTTTTTTCCCATTAAATCTTCGAGCAAATTCTTCCAGATACTTTCCTACCAGAGGGGAGGAGGTGGGGTGGGTGGGGGGAATCTCATTGAAATTTAACGAATAGTGAAAGGCCTGGATTAGAGTGGATGTGGAGAGGATGTTTCCACTAGTGGGAGAGTCTAGGACAAGAGGCCTCAGAATTAAAGGACGTTCCTTTAGGAAGGTAACACAAAAATGCTGGAGAAACTCAGCGGGTGCAGCAGCATCTATGGAGCGAAGGAGATAGGCAACGTTTCGTCCCCGAAACGTTGCCTATCTCCTTCGCTCCATAGATGCTGCTGCACCCGCTGAGTTTCTCCAGCATTTGTGTGTACCTTCGATTTTCCAGCATCTGCAGTTCCTTCTTGAACAAGTACCTTCAGGAAGGAGATGAGGAGGAATTTCTTTAGTCAGCGGGTGGTGAATCAGTGGAATTCTTTGCCACAGACGGCTGTGGAGGCCACAAGTCAGTAGATATTTTAAGACAGAGATAATAGATTCTTGATTAGTGCAGGTGTCAGGGGTTATGGGGAGAAGGCAGGAGAATGGGGTTTAGGAGGGAAAGATAGATCAGCCATGATTGAATGGCGGAGTAGACTTGATGGGCCGAATGGCCTAATTCTGCTCCTATCAACGCTGATCTAATGACCTTATGACCCCACGCCATGCCCTCCTTTGACCTCCTTCCCCTCCCCCCCCCCAAGCCAGCTCCTCTCCTTTGCTTCTCACCTTGAGAAGAAATGACCAGGGTGGACATGTTTAGCTCAGTTCACTTTGCAGATACAGTGTGGAAACAGGCCCTTCGGCCCTTCGAGTCCGTGCCGACCAGCGATCCCCGCACATTAAAACCGTCCCACACACACACACACACACACACACACACACACACACACACACACACACACACACACACACACACACCACACACACACACACACACACACACACTAACACACACACACACACACACACACACACACACACACACACACACACACACACACACACACACACACACACACACACACACACACACACACACACACACACACACACACACACACACACACACACACAAGGGACAATTTACATTTACACCAAGCCAATTAACCGACAAACCTGCATGTCTTTGGAGTGTGGGAGGAAACCTGAGCACCCGGAGAAAACCCACGCAGGTCACGGGGAGAACATGCAAACTCCGCACGGACAGCACCCGTGGTCGGGATGGAATCTGGGTCTCCGGCGCCGTGAGGCAGCGACTCTACCGCTGCGCCACCGTGACGCCCCTCTGATGGATTTGTCTCTGATTATTTCGGGGTCTTTCCCGTGAAGTGTCGATGGTGATAACGGTGTGAAATCTGGTCCGTGTGGTGATCTGGGCTACACTGACAACTCACTACAACTTCTTGCCAGCGCTATTTCATAGAAACAGAAACATAGTAAATAGGTGCAGGAGGAGGCCATTCAGCCCTTCGAGCCAGCACCGCCATTCAATATGATCATGGCTGATCATCCCCAATCAATAACCCGTGCCTGCCTTCTCCCCATATCCCTTGATTCCACTAGCCCCTAGAGCTCTATCTAACTCTCTCTTAAATCCATCCAGTGACTTGGCCTCCACTGCCCTCTGTGGCAGGGAATTCCACAAATTCACAACTGAAAAAGTGTTCTTCTCACCTCAGTCTTAAATGGCCTCCCCTTTATTCTAAGACTGTGGCCCCTGGTTCTGGACTCGCCCAACATTGGGAACATTTTTCCTGCATCTAGCTTGTCCAGTCCTTTTATGATTGTATACGTTTCCATAAGATTTCCATCCCCTCATCCTTCTAAACTCCAGTGAATACAAGCCTAGTCTTTTCAACCTTTCCTCATATGACAGTCCCGCCATCCCAGGGATCAATCTGGTGAACCTACGCTGCACTGCCTCAATCACAAGGATGTCCTTCCTCGAATTAGGAGACCAAAACTGTACGCAATACTCCAGATGTGGTCTCACCAGAGCCCTGTACAACTGCAGAAGAACCTCTTTACTCCTATACTGAAATCCTCTTGTTATGAAGGCCAACATTCCATTCGCTTTCTTCACTGCCTGCTGTACCTGCACGCCAACATTCAGTGACTCAGATCGGCCGACTTGGGGTTGCTGAACATCCCGCGGTCTAGGCATAAGCTCAGGGGCGACCGTGCCTTGCGGTTGCAGCTCCTAGACTGTGGAACAGCATCATCCCCCTTCCCATCAGAACAAACTGCCCCCTCCATCGACTCCTTTAAGTCGAGACTTAAAACTCATCTTTACTCCCAAGCCTTTCTTGACGTCCTCCGAGCGAGGTCTACATGTATGTATTTATGTATGTACGTAATCTATGAACCGCTGTTGTATAAGGTTAGTACCTCCACCAATGTAAAGCACTTTGGTCAACGAGAGATGTTTTTTAAACTTGCTGTAGAAATAAAAGTGACTTGACTTGACTTGACTTGGTGTACAAGGACGCCCAGGTCTCTCTGCACCTCCCCAACCCAAACTGTGAAGCAGCCCGGCAGAGAGAGCTCTCTCTGGTGCATGCGTGGAGGTTTTGCCCGGGCCGTTGGAGACATGCCAAAGTCTGCTGCCAGACGACCGGTTTGCGTGCTACCTAAACAGCTAAAGGCAGTGGAAGCAGAATAACATCTAAAGTCCTCGACATGCCTTGTAGCATATGTGGACTGGAACCTGGGTTAATGGTTCACTTCCATGACCCATGCTCACCCTTAACTTCAGGCAGTGACTTTGAAAGTCGTTCCAAATCTGGTGAGCATTTCCAGCACTTCATGCCCGGAATCCACTCCAGAAATAACTACAGGAGAGGCGGAGGAAATAAATTGATGAAAAACATATGAAACCCGACTGCGAATAAAAGGAAAACTGTAACTAAAAAAGTTTGGTTTAGAGATGCAGCGCGGAAACGGGGCCCTTTGGCCCACCGAGTCCACGCCGACCAGCGATCACCCCCACACACGAGCACTATCCTACACACTAATTAGTTAATCACCAACCCGATCTCCCGGTGGCTCAGCACTTCAACTCCCCCTCCCATTCCCAATCCGACCTTTCTGTCCTGGGCCTCCTCCATGGCCAGAGTGAGTCCCACCGCAAATTGGAGGAGCAGCGCCTCATATTTCGCTTCTTTCAGAAGGAACTGCAGTTGCTGGAAACTCGAAGGTAGACAAAGATGCTGGAGAAACTCAGCGGGTGAGGCAGCATCTATGGAGCGAAGGAAATAGGCAACGTTTCAGGTCGAGACCCTTCTTCAGTCTCAGATATTTCGCTTGGGTACAATGCAATACAGTACAATACGGTTTATTTGCCACATTGCACATAAGTGCAAGTGAAATGAATATGTCAGCAGCAGTACAATTATAAAGAACACACACAAACACACAATAAAAATTTAACATAAACATCCACCGCAGCATTCATCACTGTGGTGGAAGGCACACAATTTGGCCAGTCCTCCTCCATTTTCCCCCGTGGTCAGGACCTCAATCCTCCGCAGCCGTTGCTGCGGGCGTCCAGATGGTAAAAGGACAAGGTACAAGTCCAGGTAAGTCCAGAAGGTACACAAAATTGCTGGAGAAACTCAGCGGGTGCAGCAGCATCTATGGAGCGAAGGAAATAGGCGACGTTTCGGGTCGAAACCCTTCTTCAGACCCGAAACGTCGCCTATTTCCTTCGCTCCATAGATGCTGCTGCACCCGCTGAGTTTCTCCAGCAATTTTGTCTACCTTCGATCTTCCAGCATCTGCAGTTCCTTCTTGAACAGGTAAGTCCAGAGTCAGCTCTTCCCCACCGGAGACCGCGGCTTCAGGCTGGTGTAGGCCGCAGGCCGGCGGTCGAAGATTTAAGGTTCCCGCCGCGCCGCAGACAGAAGCACCGCAGTCTGCAGGGCCGGTGGTCGAAGCTCCCCTCCTGGGGTGATGGTAAGTTCAGGCCGCGCCCACGGTAGAAGTTGGCCGCGGGCCGGCAGTGATGGCTTCTTCTTCCCCCGGGTCCCCCACGAGGGATCCCAGGCTGTAGACGCCGCGCCAGCTGGAGCTGTGCAGACCGCGCGCGGCTTCAGGCTGCCGGCTGCCCCGGGCCAGCGAAACGGAGCGCTCCCCTCCAGCGAGGCCCAGCGAGGGCTCACCCGCTCCGCGCCGAGAGTCCACGCTGCGCCCGCCGCTGAAACCCTCGGCGTATCTCCGGGAAAGGCCGCGCTGATCCTTGCTGTTAGGCCACGGGGGAGGCGACCTGGAAAAAGTCGCCTCTCCATGGATGAGGCGGCCAAAACCGTTTCCCCCACACCACCCCACACACAAAACACACCGAGAAACATTAAAAACATACTTTAAAACATACTAAAAAAATTTTAAAAGTAGAAAAAAAACTATCGCGCTGCTGACAGGGCTGCCGCCATTGCAGGAGCCCCCACCGACCACCGCTGGGGTGTAAACCGTAGTTTGCACCCCAGCGGTATGAACATTGACTTCTCCAATTTCAGGTAGTCCCTGCTTTCTCCCTCCTTCCCCTCCCCTTCCCAGCTCTCCCACAGCCCACTGTCTCCGCCTCTTCCTTTCTTCTTCCTGCCTCCCCCTCCCCCCACCCCCACATCAGTCTGAAGAAGAGTCTCGACCCGAAACGTCACCTATTCCTTCGCTCCATAGATGCTGCCTCACCCGCTGAGTTTCTCCCGTATTTTTGACTGCCTTCGGCTCCAGTAATTGTAAGTTGTCGCTCGTATGTGTAGAAGAGTGCTGGTCTATGTGGTGACCACGGTGGGCTGAAGAGCTTTTTTCCGCGTTGTGTCTCAAAATTGGGTGGCACGGTGGCGCAGCGGTAGAGTTGCAGAGACCCGGGTCCAATCCTGACTGCGGGCGCTGTCTGTACGGAGTTTGCACGTTTCTCCCCGTGACCTGCGTTGGTTTTCTCCGAGATCTTCGGTTTCCTCCCACACTCCAATGACATGGAGGTTTGTAGGTTAATTGGCCTGGTGTAAAATGTAAATTGTCCCTAATGTGTGTGGGATAGTATTAGTGTGCGGGGATCGCTGGTCGGTGTGGACATGGTGGGCCGAAGGGCCTGTTTGCGTGCTGTATCTCTAAACTAAACCAAACTAAACTGAAAAGAACACTATTACCATATGGGCGGCACGTTGGCACACCGATACAGTTGATGCCTTACAGCCCTTGCAGCGCCGGAGAACCAGGTTCGATCCTGACTATGGGCGCTGTCTGTACGGAGTTTGCACGTTCTTCCCGTGACCCGTGTGGGTTTTCTCCAAGATCTTCGGTTTCCTCCCACACTCCGAAAACGTGCATGTTTGTAGGTTAATTGGCTTGGTGTAAATGTACAAATTATCCCCAGTGGGTGTATAAGATAGCATGAATAGAGGGAGTACAGAGAAGGTTCACCAGACTGATTCCTGGGATGGCAGGACTTTCATATGAAGAAAGACTGGATAGACTCGGCTTGTACTCGCTAGAATATAGAAGATTGAGGGGGGGATCTTATAGAAACTTACAAAATTCTTAAGGGGTTGTACAGGCTAGATGCAGGAAGATTGTTCCCGATGTTGGGGAAGTCAAGAACAAGGGGTCACACAGTTTAAGGATAAGGGGGAAATCTTTTAGGACCGAAAGCATTGAGAAAACATTTTTCACACAGAAAGTGGTGAATCTGTGGAATTCTCTGCCACAGAAGGTAGTTGAGGCCACAGTTCATTGGCTATATTTAAGAGGGAGTTAGATGTTGCCCTTGTGGCTAAAGCGATCAGGGGGTATGGAGAGAAGGCAGGTACGGGATGCTGAGTTGGATGATCAGCCATGATCATATTGAATGGCGGTGCAGGCTCGAAGGGCCGAATGGCCTACTCCTGCACCTAATTTCTATGTTTCTATGTTTATATATTTAAGAGGGAGTTAGATGTGACCCTTGGGGCTAAAGGGATCAGGGGGTATGGAGAGAAGGCAGGTACAGGATACTGAGTTGGATGATCAGCCATGATCACATTGAATGGCGGTGCAGGCTCGAAGGGCCGAATGGCCTACTCATGCACCTATTTTCTATGTTTCTATGTCGATGTTTCTATGAATGTGCAGGGATCGCTGGTCGGCACGGACTCGGTGGGCCGAAGGGCCTGTTTCCACGCTGTTTCTCTCTAAACTAAACTAAACTTAGAGCCCCCGAAAAAAAACAATTTGCCTGACAAACCGTGGAATCTAATGGGGGAAAAAAGATCTATCGCAATCTAGAACTGCACCATCTAGTTTGAAAATTCAGCTGCTGCATGAAATTAGATACACAGAGGAAGATCTAAGTTATGGTAACAGACAAACAAAACAGGCGTCTCGTATTCAAACAGAATACATCAAGCTTTTCAATCCAGCTTTACACGGATACAAACCACTGCGTTACTTCTCCGTAGAATATCAATGATCACAGATCCGCCCGCCCCTTCTCCTTTCTGATGTTGAACAAGCTCACCAGGGCCCTGTCTACAACTGGCTTCGGGATGGATCGCAGCACGGTTCGGGAACAGCGGCGACTAAACGAAATTGCAGAGTTGTAGATACAGCCCAGACCGTCACACACACACACACACACACACGCACACACGCACGCACGCACACACACACGCACGCACACACACACACACACACACACACACACACACACACACACACACACACACGCACGCACGCACACAAACCGACCTCCGCTCAGTCCGCCATAACCTACCCGGACTCACGGTTGCTCAGCACTTTAACGCTCCCCTCCCATTCAAGGTAGATCAAGATACATTTATTTGTCACATGTGCCAGATGCCAGACAATAAAATACAGCCAGACAATAAAATAAAGTACACAACACACGATAGAATTCAACATAAAACATGCCCACACAGCAGAATCAAAGTTTCCCACTGTGAGGGAAAGGCACCGATGTTCAGGCCCGCTCGCTGGGGTGATGTAAGTCCGACGTCGGGGCTGTGTGGGGGCTGTGAACCCACACTGACCTCTCTGTCCTGGGCCTCCTCCATTGTCCTCCATTGGATAGGCTGGGTGAGTGGGCAAATGTTTGGCAGATGCAGTATAATGTGGATAAATGTGAGGTTATCCATTTTGGTGGCAAAAACAGGAAAGCAGACTATTATCTAAATGGTGGCAGACTAGGAAAAGGGGAGATGCAACGAGACCTGGGTGTCATGGTACACCAGTCATTGAAGGTAGGCATGCAGGTGCAGCAGGCAGTGAAGAAAGCGAATGGTATGTTAGCATTCATAGCAAAAGGATTTGAGTATAGGAGCAGAGAGGTTCTACTGCAGTTGTACAGGGTCTTGCGTACAGTTTTGGTCTCCAAATCTGAGGAAGGACATTATTGCCATAGAGGGAGTGCAGAGAAGGTTCACTAGACTGATTCCTGGGATGTCAGGATTGTCTTATGAAGAAAGACTGGATACACTCGGTTTATACTCTCTAGAATTTAGGAGATTGAGAGGGGATCTGATAGAAACTTACAAAATTCTTAAGGGGTTGGATAGGCTAGATGCAGGAAGATTGCTCCCGATGTTGGGGAAGTCCAGGACAAGGGGTCACAGCTTAAGGATATGGGGGAAATCCTTTAAAACCGAGATGAGAAGAACTTTTTTCACACAGAGAGTGGTGAATCTGTGGAACTCTCTGCCAGAGAGGGTAGTTGAGGCCACAGTTCATTGGCTATATTTAAGAGGGAGTTAGATGTGGCCCTTGTGGCTAAAGGGATCAGAGGGTATGGAGAGAAGGCAGGTACGGGATACTGAGTTAGATGATCACCCATGATCATATTGAATGGCGGTGCAGGCTCGAAGGGCCGAATGGCCTACTCCTGCACCTAATTTCTATGTTTCTATGTTTCTATGTCAGATTGAGGAACGGCGCCTCGTGTTTCGCTTGGGCAGCTTACACCCCAGCGATATGGGGTGGGAGATTGCAACGCGGCCCGACTAATGCAATCGACCTGACGTGCGCAAACAAATGGATCAAATCGAACAAGCTGACCTGCGACTTTAGGCTGTGCACGCCACACGCAAGTAGAAGAAGACCCCAGCGGTACGACCATTGATTTCTCTAACCTCATAGAAAAAGTAGGCGCAGGAGGAGGCCATTCGGCCCTTCGAGCCAGCACCGCCATTCATGGTGACCATGGCTGATCGTCCCCAATCAATAACCCGTGCCTGCCTTCTCCCCATATCCCCTGACTCTGATGTGGCCCTTGTGGCTAAGGGGATCAGGGGGTATGGAGAGAAGGCAGGTACGGGATACTGAGTTGGATGATCAGCCATGATCATATTGAATGGCGGTGCAGGCTCGAAGGGCCGAATGGCCTACTCCTGCACCTAATTTCTATGTTTCTATGTTTCTATGACTCCACTAGCCCCTAGAGCTCTATCTAACTCTCTCTTAAATCCATCCATATTTTTGACCTCCACTGCCCTCAGTGGCGGGGAATTCCACAAATCCACAACTCTCTGGGTGAAAAAGTTTTTTCTCACCTCAGTCTTAAATGACCTCCCCTTTATTCTAAGACTGTGGCCCCTGGTTCTGGACTCGCCCAACATTGGGAACATTTTTCCTGCATCTAACTTGTCCAGTCCTTTTATAATTTTATATGTTTCTATAAGATCACCTCCTCATCCTTCTAAACTCCAGTGAATACAAGCCCAGACTTTTCAATCTTTCCTCATATGACAGTCCCGCCATCCCAGGGATATCCTCAAGTAACCTTTGCTTTCCCTCTCCCTCCAATCCCCCCCCCCCCCATCATAGTCGTTGTACTAGTTTCACTGTCTGTAACTGGTTTTCACCTAGCCCAAAGCCAACAATGGCCTGATTCCTTTATCATCGTTGCCTATTTCCATATTTTTTCATTCATTTGGTTCTATATCTCTCTGTGTCACCGTCTATTTCTCTCGTTTCCCTCTCCCCTGACTCTGTCTGAAGAAGGGTCTCGACCCAAAATGTCACCCATTCCTTCTCTCCAGAGATGCTGCCTGTCCCGCTGAGTTACTCCAGCATTTTGTGTGGATCATTAACTGGGCTTAGTTCCGCCACTTAACTTAGTTCTCCCTGTGATCCCATGAGATTCCTCTGGATACTCAGTTGAGAGGCCCTGGACCAAAACATCACCTATTCCTTTTTCTCCAGAGACACTGCCTGACCCGTTGGGCTGCTCCAGATTTTTCTCTCTATCTCTGACCTGGCCTAACCTTCTAACAAAACCTTTGGAGTTTGCACGTTTGCCCCGTGACCTGCGTGGGTTTTCCCCGAGATCTTCGGTTTCCTCCCACACTGCGAAGGCGTACAGGTTGGAAAATTGGCTGCTGTATAAAGGTAAGATTGTCCCTAGTGTGTGTAGGATAGTGTTAGTGCGCGGGGATCGCTGGTCGGCGGGGACTCGACGGGCCGAAGGGCCTGTTCCTGCGCCGTTTCTCTACAACTAACCAACTAAAACTAACAGGGGAAACTCAGCGGGTGCAGCAGCATCTATGGAGCGAAGGAAATAGGCAACGTTTTGGCCCGAAACCCTTCCGGGTTTCGACCCGAAACGTTGCCTATTTCATAGAAACATAGAAACATAGAAACATAGAAATTAGGTGCAGGAGTAGGCCATTCGGCCCTTCGAGCCTGCACCGCCATTCAATATGATCATGGCTGATCATCCAACTCAGTATCCCGTACCTGCCTTCTCTCCATACCCCCTGATCCTCTTAGCCACAAGGGCCACATCTAACTCCCTCTTAAATATAGCCAATGAACTGGCCTCAACTACCCTCTGTGGCAGAGAGTTCCAGAGATTCACCACTCTCTGCATGAAAAAAGTTCTTCTCATCTCGGTTTTAAAGGATTTCCCCCTTATCCTTAAGCTGTGACCCCTTGTCCTGGACTTCCCTAACATCGGGAACAATCTTCCTGCATCTAGCCTGTCCAACCCCTTAAGAATTTTGTAAGTTTCTATAAGATCCCCTCTCAATCTCCTAAATTCTAGAGAATTTCCTTTGGGTTTCAGCCCGAAACGTTGCCTATTTCCTTCGCTCCATAGATGCTGCTGCACCCGCTGACTTTCTCCAGCTTTTTTGTGTACCTTCGATTCTCCAGCATCTGCAGTTCCTTCTTAAAAACTGAAACTAACAGCCCTGGTAAATATCCGAGATTCTGCTCCCGCCAGAAGAATATGTGATCAGGCTGCCAACGCCATCAATGTCAAAGTAACTATTGTTCCTCCCAACTCTCTGGTTTATTTTTATTCACCTTGATTTGTGTGCAGTATTTACACTTCGCTAAACCATGCAGAACCTTGGCTGTCAACAGCTTTATCATGGAATGGTGAGCGTCAAGCGTTGGGGCCAAGTTTCAGATGTACGGCTTTACAGACACAGTGTGGAAACAGGCCCCACCAGCCCACCGAGTCCACGCCGACCAGCCGTCACCCAGTACACTCGCATCATCCTACACACACTAGGGACAATTTACAATTCACAGAAGCCAAGTCAGGAGCCGCAAGGTAGAGTTGCTGCCTCACAGCGCCAGTGACCCGGGTTCGATCCTATATATATATTAAAAAATAGGTGCAGGAGCAGGCCATTCGGCCCTTCGAGCCTGCACCGCCATTCAATATGATCATGGCTGATCATCCAACTCAGTATCCTGTACCTGCCTTCTCTCCATACCCCCTGATCCCTTTCAATATGATCATGGCTGATCATCCAACTCAGTATCCCGTACCTGCCTTCTCTCCATACCCCCTGATCCCTTTCAATATGATCATGGCTGATCATCCAACTCAGTATCCTGTACCTGCCTTCTCACCATACCCCCTGATCCCTTTAGCCACAAGGGCCACATCTAACTCCCTCTTAAATATAGCCAATGAACTGTGGCCTCAACTACCCTCTGTGGCAGAGAGTTCCAGAGATTCACCACTCTCTGTGTGAAAAATGTTTTCCTCATCTCGGTCCTAAAAGATTTCCCCCTTATCCTTAAGCTGTGACCCCTTGTTCTGGACTTCCCCAACATCGGGAACAATCTTCCTGCATCTAGCCTGTCCAACCCCTTAAGAATGTTGTAAGTTTCTATAAGATCCCCCCTCAATCTTCTAAATTCTAGCGAGTACAAGCCGAGTCTATCCAGTCTTTCATCATAGGAAAGTCCTGACATCCCAGGAATCAGTCTGGTGAACCTTCTCTGTACTCCCTCTATGGCAAGAATATTGATTGATTGATATTGAAGGAGACGTTTCAAGTCGAGACCCTTCTTCAGACGATATACCATGTGGTGCTTATGCAACCTATGAAAGGCGCAGCTCCAAGTCGACAAAGTGTAAGTGCCCCAAGCGAAATAGCAGGGGCTGTTTATGCAATCTGTGGAAGGCGAAACTCCAAGCGGACAATGTGGAGGTCCTGACTACAGGTGCTGTCAGTACGGAGTTTGCACGTTCTCCCCGTGACCTGTGTGGGGTTTCCCCGGGTGCTCTGGTTTTGTCCTACACCCCCGAAGACGCGCAGGTTAATGGGCGTTGGTAAAAATGTAAAATTGCCCCTTGTTTGTGTAGGAGAGTGTTAGTGTACGGGTATCGCTGGCCGGCATTGACTTGCTGGGCCGAAGGGCCTGTCCACCTTGGGTGACCTAATCCGCGAGTTCTGGCGAGTTTGCCCTCGACTCATACTCGCAGCACGGACGACACGAGGTTGTAGGAGGTCTTCGTAACTCTCCTTCATGCTCGAGAGTGGTCCCCGCGTATTCGAGGCCTCAGCTGGGTCGCGGCGTTTTTTTCAACATGTTAAAAAATGCCCGCGAGTAAAAAAAGGGTCGCCATGGAAAAAAATCGATACTTTTTTTACTCGTAGGTTTAGTCGTAGTAGGTGTTAGTCTAGGTAATCGAAGGTAGCCGTAGATAGTCTTCATCATAGTCGAAGGGAGGTCGAAGGAGATTGAAGGAGGTCGTATTCACTCTCCACTATTCGGTGTCCAATTTCCCCGAAGTTAGTTGTAGCCAGTCCTAGCTAGTCTTCAACATAGTCGAGGGAGGTTGAAGGAGGTCTTCAACATCTCATTTTTTTCAACTCTTCTAAACTCGCCAATTAGGTCGCCCAAGTGGGACAACCCCTTTACAACGCTGCATCTCTAAAATCTAATGTAATGTGTAAAAGACATTGGGAGATATCAGGAAGATGGGTGGGGTTTGTTTTCCATGGAATTGTGGAGGCTGAGGAAGACTCCCATAGTCAGAGGGTGGTGAACCTGTGGATGATTTGCCACAGACGGCTGTGGAGGCCAAGTCAGTGGATATTTTTAAGGCAGAGATTGACAGATTCTTGATTAGTGCGGGTGTCAGGGGTTATGGGGAGAAGGCAGGAGAATGGGGTTAGGAGGGAAAGATAGATCCGCTATGATTGAATGGCATAGACTTGATGGGCCGAATGGCCTAATTCTACTCCTATCCCTTATGACATGACTAGAGTGAGGTATATAAGATTATGAGTGCGTAGTCAGTGTAGATCGGAAAGATTACTCCACTGCAGAGCTTCCCACACTGGAGTGGGTCGTAGGTGATGAGCATACGTCAGGAAGAAGCTGGTTGGAATGTGCAACATACTGGCAGAGGGAGTGCTAGAGACTCTCATGGGCCTGTCCCACTTACCACTTGCTGGCACCCGTCATAGTCGTAACATGTTGAAAATCCAGCGGTGACCAGAACATGTTACGACTCCATATAACCATATAACCATATAACAATTACAGCACGGAAACAGGCCATCTCGACCCTTCTAGTCGTGCCGAACACATAATCTCCCCTAGTCCCATATACCTGCGCTCAGACCATAACCCTCCATTCCCTTCCCATCCATATAACTATCCAACTATCCAAGACTCCTTGGGCGACTACTCACGACAATACAGGCTTCACCCCGCGACATGTCGCCAGGGTGTCGATCCGTACGGGCGTGAGTCGTCTCCTCAGTCGCCCAAAGAGTCGTAGCGTCTTTCTGGTCTCCGCTGGATTTTCAACATGTTGAAAATTTTCGGCGACCTGCAACGACCTATGACGGGTGCCGGCAGTCGCCGAAAAGGCCATGAAAGAGGGACAGGCCCATTAGAATATTTAAGTATCTCAGCGAGCATTTGGATCACCACAATGTTCAAGGCTAGGGTTCATGAAAAACTGTTAAATGGGGTTCATGGAGATGGATGGATGATCGATCGATCGATCAATTGATTGATTGATTGGTCGATTGGTCGATTGTTTGATTAATTGATCGATTTATCTATTTATTTATTTATTTATTTATTTATCTGTCTATTTATTTATTTATTTATTGATTGATCGACTGATCGATTGATTGATTGATTGATTGATTGATTGATTGATTGATTGATTGATTGATTGATTGATTGATTGATTGATTGATTGGTCGAGCAATTGATTGATTGGTTGATTGATTGATTGATTGATTGATTGATTGGTTGATTGACTGATCTATCGATTGATTGATTGATTGATTGATTGATTGGTTGATTGATTCATTGATTAATTGATTGATTGATTTATTGATCGATTGATTGATTGATTGATTGATTGATTGATTGATTGATTGATTGATTGATTGATTGATTTATTGATTGATTGATTGATTGATTGATTGATTGATTGATTGATTGGTCGATCGATTGATTTGAAAAATACTGAACAGAAATTGTCCTCTTGTGTCCCATTGCCCAGCAGGTGAAGGATTTGAACACACGGAATTCAATTTAGTTAAGTTTTCGTTTAGAGATGCTGCACGGAAACAGGCCCTTCAGCCCACCGAGCCCATGCTGACCACCGATCACACTAGTTCTCCGTTATCCCACTTCAGGCCCCCACTGCTCGAACACGGAGTGGCAATTAACAGAGGACCAGCACGTGGGAGGAAACCGGAGCAAATACACAGGGTGAAGGTGTAAACTCCGCACTCACAGACAGCAACCAGGGTCAGGATGGAACCCGGGTCTCTGGCGCTGTGAGGCAGCAACTCTACCGCTGCGCCACCGTGCTGCAAGTGCATAAGGGTGGCGCTGGGTTTAGTCACTGGAGCCAAACACATGATACAAGAGGGTGAAAGCCAGTCAGGCGGAACTATCCGAAACAAAAACATTGGAACCGAGCCAGAGGGGAGAAGTCTTGAAAGTGTCTGAGAAACAACGCAGTGGATAGAATGGTGGTTTTATCTCTCACATACGTTGACGTTGAAATGAGATGTGCAAGACAGGATTTTCACACAGGGTGTGGTGAGTACCTGGAACATACTGCCAGGGGGTGGTGGTGGAAGCAGTTAAGATGCTGGCGTTTAGGAGGCTTTTCATGCAGGGAGTGGAGGGATATATCTGCTGCTACAAGTAAGAATTTCATTGTCCCGATTCAACACAGCAGCGGCAGAGTTGCTGCCTCACAGCGCCAGAGACCCATGGCCGACCCAGTCTACGGATGCTGTCTATACGGAGTTTGCACGTTCTCGTCGTGACCTGCGTGGGTTTTCTCCGGGTGCTCCAGTTTCCACCCACACTCCAAGGACGCGCAGGATTTAGGTATTAATTGGATTTGGTAAACATTGTGAAATGTCCCCGGTGTGTGTAGGATAGTGCTAGTGTACGGGGTGATCGCTGGTCGGAATAGAATCAGTGGGCCGAAGGGCCTGTTTCTGCGCTGTATCTGTAAAGTAAAGTTTACAGCAGAGTCTAAACTGATCTGATCGCTGAGAGAATGTGACACTGGCGGACAGGCACAAAGTGCCGGAGTAACTCAACGGGTCAGGCAGCATCTCTGGAGAAAAAGGATGGGTGATGTTTTGGGTCAAAAGTCTTCTTCTGAAGCAAAGTCCTGACTCAAAATGTCACCTGTCCCTTTTTCTCCAGAGACGCTGCCTGACCCGTTGAGTTACTCCAGCTCCTTACATCAATCTTGGGTGCAAACCATCCTTCTGCAAACCTGCATTCTGCAAACCAGCATTCTGCAAACTTGCATTCTGCAAACCTGCATTCTGCAAACCAGCATTCTGCAAACCAGCATTCTGCAAACCTGCATTCTGCAAACCAGCATTCTGCAAACCTGCATTCTGCAAACCTGCATTCTGCAAACCTGCATTCTGCAAACTGTCCCGAGCGCGTAGGGCACAACTAGTGTAGAGGTGATCGCTGGTTGGCGTGGGTTCGATAGGCCAGTGTCAACGTTGTATCTCTAAACTGAACCCTGAGCCAAAAATGGCGTCACAGTGGAGCAGCGGAAGAGTTGCTGCCTCACAGCGCCAGAGACCCGGGTTCGATCCTGACTACGGGCGCTGTCTGTACGGAGTTTGCACGTTCTCCCCGTGACCTGCGTGGATTTTCTACAAATGATTCACTTTTCTCCCGCAGGTTTGTAGGTTAATTGATAGAAACATAGAAACATAGAAATTAGGTGCAGGAGTAGGCCATTCGGCCCTTCGAGCCTGCACCGCCATTTAATATGATCATGGCTGATCATCCAACTCAGTATCCCGTACCTGCCTTTTCTCCATACCCTCTGATCCCCTTGGCCACAAGGGCCACATCTAACTCCCTCTTAAATATAGCCAATGAACTGGCCTCAACTACCCTCTGTGGCAGAGAATTCCAGAGATTCACCACTCTCTGTGTGAAAAAAGTTCTCCTCATCTCGGTTTTAAAGGATTTCCCCCTTATCCTTAAGCTGTGACCCCTTGTCCTGGACTTCCCCAACATCGGAAACAATCTTCCTGCATCTAGCCTGTCCAACCCCTTAAGAATTTTGTAAGTTTCTATAAGATCCCCTCTCAATCTCCTAAACTCTAGAGAGTAATTTCGGTAAATTGTCCCTTGTGTGCATGATTGTTTAGTTTAGATTTAGTTTGGTTTCAGAGATACAGCGCAGAAACAGGCCCTTCCTTCGGCCCACCGAGTCCGCGCCGACCAGCGATCCCCGCACACTAACACTATCCTACACACACTGGGGACAATTTACATTTACACCAAGCCAATTAGCCTGCAAACCCAAACGTGTTTGGAGGGAGGGAGGAAACCGAAGATCTCGGAGAAAACACGGGGAGAACATGCAAACTCCGTACAAACAGCGCCCGTAGTCGGGATCGAAGCCGGGTCTCTGGCGCTGTGAGGCAGCAACTCTACCGCTGCGCCACCGTGCCGCCCTGTGTATTGTTGATCGATGGTCGGCATGGGCTCGATGGGCCGAAGGGCCTGTTTCCATGTTGAAGGTCTAAACTTATTCTTCTTAGGCCCTCTTCGATCATGGCTGACCATGGGTGCTATTCCCTATATGGAGGACGCCCGTGCGTGACTTTGTTTAACGTGGGGAGACTGGTGCACAGACAGCCACCCCACGGTCCTTGGCAGATCTGGGTCAGGATCCAGTGGCATGGAGTCCAAGACGACCGGAGACCCTTTTCTGCTGCAACCTTCATCCGCCTTCCCAGCCGTTGTGACGCTCCACTAAGGTCAGCCATCGTCCTCCGCCTGTTCCACCGTTGAGGTCTTGGTTGGATTGGCTCTTTGTCAGAGTCCTCCCCCTCGACCTTACCGCCATGGGTGGCCCTACCAGGAGCACAGCTCCAGACGGCATCGCTCTCAGGATCTCAGGACCACACAAGCTTCTCCACCACGACAAGGTGACAATCCACGGAGAAGTCTAAATGAAACCATCACTAAAAAGTGCTCCTTCATTCCTCTGAGCCACAATTACATAGAAACATAGACAGTAGGTGCAGGAGTAGGCCATTTGGCCCTTTGAGCCTGCACTGCCATTCGATATGATCATGGCTGATCATCCAACTCAGTATCCCGTACCTGCCTTCTCTCCATACCCCCTGATCCCCTTAGCCACAAGGGCCACATCTAACTCCCTCTTAAATATAGCCAATGAACTGTGGCCTCAACTACCTTCTGTGGCAGAGAGTTCCACAGATTCACCTCTCTCTGTGTAAAAAATGTTTTCCTCAGCTCGCTCCTAAAAGATTTCCCTCTTATCCTTAAACTGTGACCCCTTGTCCTGGACTTCCCCCAACATCGGGAACAATCTTCCCGCATCTAGCCTGTCCAACCCCTTAAGAATTTTGTAAGTTTCTATAAGATCCCCCCCTCAATCTTCTAAATTCTAGCGAGTACAAGCCGAGTCTATCCAGTCTTTCTTCATATGAAAGTCCTGCCGTCCCAGGAATCAGTCTGGTGAACCTTCTCTGTACTCCCTCTATGGCAGGGGACAACCTGTCTCAACGCGAAGCTTTAACTTGACATATCTCCTGCCTACAACAGATAAGATGGAGTTCATCTGGGTTTCAGCTTTGAAGCAGCACATTGCAAGTGAAGCATGTTCGTGTTTTCTGTACAGGTCCGGCGAGCTGGCACCAGATGCTGTTATGCAGCCGGGCATTCAGATCATCTAGCGGAGAGAGCAGGTCTGTGTGTAATGCTGACAGATTGTGAGATTAATGTGAGAATGATGTTTCGTTAAGTTAGTGAAGTTGTATGTGGGGATCCAGGACAACTATCAACACTTCAAAGATTTCAGACGAGTTTGCAATGAATCAGCAGACATCCACTAATTAACTGAACTGTGACAGAATCCAGCACCTACACGATCACTATCTTTTAACCAGCTGTGTTCTGATGGTATCTCAGGCAGCGAACATAGAAATAGGTGCAGGAGGAGGCCATTCGGCCCTTCAAGCCAGCACCGCCATTCAATAATATAATGGCTGATCGTCCCCTATTCTCTGGAACTCTCTGCCACAGAGGGTAGTCGAGGCCACAGTTCATTGGCTATATTTAAGAGGGAGTTAGATGTGGCCCTTGTGGCTAAGGGGATCAGAGGGTATGGAGAGGAGGCAGGTACGAGATACTGTGTTGGATGATCAGCCATGATCATATTGAATGGCGGTGCAGGCTCGAAGGGCCGAATGGCCTACTCCTGCACCTAATTTCTACGTTTCTATGTTTCTATCAATAACCCGTGCCTGCCATCTCCCCACATCCCTTGATTCCACTAGCCCCTAGAGCTCTATCTATCTATTAAATCCATCCAGTGATTTGGCCTCCACTGCCCTCTGTGGCAGGGAATTCCACAAATTCACAACTCTCCGGGTAAAAAAGTTTTTTCTCACCTCAGTCTTAAATGACCTCCCCGTTATTCTAAGACTGTGTGGCCCCTGGTTCTGGACTCGCCCAACATTGGGAACATTTTTCCTGCATCTAGCTTGTCCAGTCCTTTTATAATTTTATATGTTTCTATAAAGATTTTCCCCTCATCCTTCTAAACTCTAGTGAATCCTAGATCCTGACTACGGGTGCTGTCTTTACGGAGTTTGCACGTTCTCCCCGTGACCCGCGTGGGTTTTCTCCGGGACCTCCAGGTTTCCTCCCACACTCCAAAGACGTCCCGGTTTGCAGGTGAATTGACTTCTGTGAATTGTAAATTGTCCCTGGTGTGTGTAGGACAGTGATAGTGGGTGATTGCTGGTCGGCGCAGACTCGTTGGGCCGAAGGGCCTTATTTCCACGCTGTATCTCTACAATCTAAAGACTAAAATTGGCCCCAACACTTGAAGTTCACCCTCCCAAGACAAACCTGTTGGGGGACAAGTCTCGGCAGGATTTAGCAATGCATAAATAGCGCACACTCTGTCTGTACGGAGTTTGCACGTTCTCCCCGTGACTTGCTTGAGTATTCTCCGGGTACTCCAGCTTCCACCCACACTCCAAAGACGTGCAGGTTCGTAGGTTAATTGGCTTCGGTCCCTAGTGTGTGTAGGGGAGTGTTAGTGTGTGTGGATCGCTGGTCAATGGGGTCTCGTGTGGGGACAAAGGACCTGTTTCCACGCGGCACCTCTAAACTAAACTAAACCAAACTTGTCTCGATATATTTTGTCAGTCTTCCATTTTGTCTCTGCACACGCCAGACACATAACGCATGGAGCATGGACTTGATGGGCCGAATGGCCTAATTCTACTCCTATCAGATGACCTTAATTAGGCCATTCGGCCCATCAACTCTACTCTGCCATTCAATCATGGCTGATCTATCTCTCCCTCCTAACCCCATTCTCCTGCCTTCTCCCCATAACCTCTGACACCCGTACTAATCAAGAATCTATCTATCTCTGCCTTAAAAAATATCCACTGACTTGGCCTCCACAGCCTTTGTTTAGTTAGTTTAGTTTAGTTTAGTTTAGTTTAGTTTAGTTTAGTTTAGTTTAGTTTAGTTTAGTTTAGAGATACAGTAGGGATTCAGGCCCTTCGGCCCACCGAGTAGTGCCGGCCAGCGATCCCCGCACACTAACACAAACCTACACACACTAGGGATTTACGTTTATACCAAGTATACAAAGCCACGCCTACTAACCTACAAACCTGCACGTCTTTGGAGTGTGGGAGGAAACCGAAGATCTCGGAGAAAATCCCACGCAGGTCACGGGGAGAACGTACAGACAGTGCCCGTAGTCAGGATCGAACCCGGGACTCTGGCGCTGCAAGCCCTGTAAGGCAGCAACTCTACCGCTGCTCCACCGTGACCGCCCCTCCTGTGGCAATGATTTCCACAGATTCACCACCCTCTGACTATCATGCTGATGAGGCAGATTTGCAAGCTTCAAAACCAGTGAGCCTTCCCTCATAACTTAGACTTCTGATCGGCAGAATCATCTCCAGGACTAGGCTGTGTCCGCTGCCACGGGCCATAGCACCCCTGCTCGTGACTAATTGAAAGAGACGATCATATCACTTCAAAGATAATTGCGGACTATTTAACAAGATGTGTGTGAAGAATATCGTGGCAGTGAAATGGAACGATACAGTCAAATTCTAGTGCTGGTGAGAGGTTTAACAAGCTCTATACGAGCTACTATTAACTTAAGGATAAGGGGGAAATCCTTTAAAACTGAGATGAGAAGAACTTTTTTCACACAGAGAGTGGTGAATCTCTGGTACTCTCTGCCACAGAGGGTAGTTGAGGCCACAGTTCATTGGCTATTTTTAAGAGGGAGTTAGATGTGGCCCTTGTGGCTAAAGGGGATCAGAGGGTATGGAGATACTGAGTTGGATGATCAGCCATGATCATATTGAATGGCGGTGCAGGCTCGAAGGGCCGAATGGCCTACTCCTGCACCTAATTTCTATGTTTCTATGTTTCTATTAGATTTATTTAATGTCATTCAGACCTTTCGCTCTGAACGAAATTCCGTTTCCCTGCAGTCATACATATAATAAAAAATGACAAAAACACACAATCAACACAAATTTAACATCCACCACCAAACACGTCCTCACTGTGATGGAAGGCAAAATCTTAAAGTCTCTGTCTCTTCCCTCTATTGTTCCCCCTCTGCGCCGAGGCGATCCAGGCTCCAGATGTTGTGACCCCACCGGGTGATGGTAAATCCCGCGGCTCAACAGTGCTCCGTGAACGGGCCGGTTCAAACTCCGTGGGTAGGTTGTACCGCATTCTACGCAACGCCGCCGGCACGGCCCCGCACCGTGTGTGAACACGTTTAACAAAGAACTGCAGATGCTGGAAAAATTGGAGGTAGACAAAAATGCTGGAGAAACTCAGCGGGTGAGACATGCACGAGGCTGCCTCACCCGCTGAGTTTTTCCAGCATTTTTTGTCTGCCTTCTGTGAACACGTGATTTGATGCCCGCCTGCCATCCGGGGCGGGATCCACGTGTACACGTGGTAGATGTGGCCCGCCATCCGCTCACAGACATGCGTCTCTGCCCCTGTGCAGAACAAAGGGACACAGAATAAAGGGGAGGCCATTTAAGACTGAGGTGAGAAAAAACTTTTTCACCAGAGAGTTAGGAATAGGTGACGTTTTGTTTCGGGGCCTTTTAACTGAATATCCACAGGAAACTCATGGGATCACAGGGAGAACTAAGATAAGAAGCGGAACTAAGGCCAGCTAATTGAAGGTAGGCATGCAGGTGTAGCAGGCAGTGAAGAAAGCGAATGGTATGTTAGCTTTCATTGCAAAAGGATTTGAGTATAGGAGCAGGGAGGTTCTACTGCAGTTGTACAGGGCCTTAGTGAGACCATACCTGGAGTATTGCGTACAGTTTTGGTCTCCAAATCTAAGGAAGGGCATTATTGCCATAGAGGGAGTGCAGAGACGGTTCACCAGGCTGATTCCTGGGATGGCAGGACTGTCTTATGAAGAAAGACTGGATAGACTTGGTTTATACTCTCTAGAATTTAGGAGATTGAGAGGGGATCTTATAGAAACTTACAAAATTCTTAAGGGGTTGGATAGGCTAGATGCAGGAAGATTGTTCCCGATGTTAGGGAAGTCCAGGACAAGGGGTCACAGCTTAAGGATAAGGGGGAAATCCTTTAAAACCGAGATGAGAAGAACTTTTTTCACACAGAGAGTGGTGAATCTCTGGAACTCTCTGCCACACAGGGTAGTTGAGGCCAGTTCATTGGCTATATTTAAGAGGGAGTTAGATGTGGCCCTTGTGGCTAAGGGAATCAGGGGGTATGGAGAGAAGGCAGGTACGGGATGCTGAGTTGGATGATCAGCCATGATCATATTGAATGGCGGTGCAGGATCGAAGGGCCGAATGGCCTACTCCTGCACCTAATTTCTATGTTTCTATGTTTCTATGTAATGATCGACACAAAATGCTGGAGTAACTCAGCGGGACAGGCAGCGTGTCTGGAGAGAAGGAATGGGTGACGTTTTGGGTCGGGACCCTTCTTCAGACAGAGTCAGGGGAGAGGGAAACGAGAGAAATAGGCGGTGACACAGAGAGATATAGAACCAAATGAATGAAAAAATATGGAATTAGGCAACGATGATAAAGGAACCAGGCCATTGTTGGCTTTGGGCTAGGTGAAAGCCAGTTACAGACAGTGAAACTAGTACAACGACTATGATGGGGGGGGGAGGGATGGAGGGAGAGGGAAAGCAAAGGTTACTTGAGGATATCCCTGGGATGGCGGGACTGTCATATGAGGAAAGATTGAAAAGACTGGGCTTGTATTCACTGGAATTTAGAAGGATGAGGGGATATCTTATAACATTATAAAAGGATGGACAAGCTAGATGCAGGAAAAATGTTCCCAATGTTGGGCGAGTCCAGAACCAGGGGCCACAGTCTTCGAATGAAGGGAAGGCCATTTAAGACTGAGGTGAGAAAAAACGTTTTCACCCAGAGAGTTGTGAATTTGTGGAATTCCCTGCCACAGAGGGCAGTGGAGGCCAAATCACTGGATGGATTTAAGAGATAGTTATATAGAGCTCTAGGGGCTAGTGGAGTCAAGGGATATGGGGAGAAGGCAGGCACGGGTTATTGATAGGGGATGATCAGCCATGATCACAATGAATGGCGGTGCTGGTTCGAAGGGCTGAATGGCCTCCTCCTGCACCTATTTTCTATGTTTCTATGACTCTTAAAGATAGCGGAGTCAGGGAATATGGGGAGAAGGCAGGAACAGGCTACTGATTAGGGATGATCAGTCACGATCACATTGAATGGCGGTGCTGGCTCGAAGAGCCAAATGGCCTACTGCACCTATTGACTATTGTCTATTGTGTACCGAGGTACAGTGAAAAGCTTTTGTTGCGTGCTAACCAGTCAGCAGAAAGACAATACATGATTGGCGGTGCTGGCTCGAAGGGCCGAATGGCCTCCTCCTGCACCTATTTTCTATGTTTCTATGTTCCTAAGGTTGCCGGCCCCCTGGACTTGAAGTTAGAGAAGTCAATGTTCATACCTCCGGTGTGTAACTTGACCAGGAATCTTTTCATTCTGATCTGCACTAAGATAGGAACTGGCAATGATTAAATGATGATGATCGTGAATAAGTATGAAAAAGAATTGAGCAGAGCAATCCAATTAAAATCTAACAGACAGGAAGATAATGGACCTCGTTAGAGATTTAATATGTTCGAGTTCTGCTCCTTGAGTTTCTGATGCTTTTTCAATGTCCTGTGTCTAAGCAGGACTGGGTGGTGACTGGAGGAAGGACGTACAGACACTGGTTTAAACCGATGATGGACACAAAAGGCTGGAGTAACTCAGCGGGACAGGCGGCATCTCTCGAGAGAAGGAATGGGTGACTTTTCGGGTCGAGACCCTTCTTCAGACTGAGGGTGACGTGTGCTGAGTGTGATCAAATGGCAGTGAATTGTGGACATCACCCAAACTGATCCCCATCTCTCTACATACATCTCTCGTGCCCCTTATCCCTAACTAGTCTGAAGAAGGGTCTCGACCAGAAACTTCACCCATTCCTTCGCTCCAGAGATGCTGCCTGTCCCTGGGATGTCACGACTGTCTTATGAAGAAAGACTGGATAGACTTGGTTTATACTCTCTAGAATTTAGGACATTGAGAGGGGATCTTATAGAAACTTACAAAATTCTTAAGGGGTTGGACAGGCTAGATGCAGGAAGATTGTTCCCGATGTTGGGGAAGTCCAGGACAAGGGGTCACAGCTTAAGGATAAGGGGGAAATCCTTTAAAACAGAGATGAGAAGAACTTTTTTCACACAGAGAGTGGTGAATCTCTGGAACTCTCTGCCACACAGGGTAGTTGAGGCCAGTTCATTGGCTATATTTAAGAGGGAGTTAGATGTGGCCCTTGTGGCTAAGGGAATCAGGGGGTATGGAGAGAAGGCAGGTACGGGATACTGAGTTGGATGATCAGCCATGATCATATTGAATGGCGGTGCAGGCTCGAAGGGCCGAATGGTCTACTCCTTCACCTAATTTCTATGTTGCTATGTTTCTATGTCCCACTGAGTTAATCCAGCATTTAGTGTCCGTCTTACTTCCATTGACTCCATCTACACCTCACGCTGCCTCGACAAGGCCAGCAGCACAATCAAGGACCAGTCGCACCCCGGCACTCCCTCTTCTCCCCTCTCCCATCGGGCAAGAGGTACAGAAGTGTGTAAACGAACACACACCTCCAGATTCAGGGACAGTTTCTTCCCAGCTGTTATCAGGCAACTGAACCATCCCACCACAACCAGAGAGCGGTCCTGAACTACTATCTACCTCATTGGTGACCCTCGGACTATCCTTGATTGGACTTTGCTGGCTTTACCTTGCACTAAACCTTATTCCCTTATCATGTATCTGTACACTGTGGACGGCTCGATTGTAATCATGTATTTGTCTTTCCGCTGACTGGTTAGCGCGCAACAAAAGCTTTTCACTGTACCTCGGTACACCTGACAATGAACTAAACTAAACTGTAGAATAGAATAGAATTGAATCTTTATTTGCCACGCAACCAGGGTTGGTGGTATTTGGGTTCGGTACATGATGGTACACTGCTTAAGTTACATACCACTAATAACAACACAGATCACCGTAATAAAGTGCATCCATACCACATCACAAATCACAAATCTCACCAACAATACATAGTGCAAAAGAACAAACAAAGACCATAGACAAGACCCTGTACACATCAAAAGTCATATTATTGTCTGATTATTGGACGGAGTTGAGAGTTCTTATCGCTGAGGGGAAGAAACTGTTTTTAAAGCGGGTGGTTTTAGTAGCAAGTGACCTGAGGCGCCTCCCTGAAGGGAGAGACTGGAAAGGTGATTTACCATATAACCATATAACAATTACAGCACGGAAACAGGCCATCTCGGCCCTACAAGTCCGTGCCGAACAATTTTTTTTCCTTAGTCCCACCTGCCTGCACTCATACCATAACCCTCCATTCCCTTCTCATCCATATGCCTATCCAATTTATTTTTAAATGATACCAACGAACCTGCCTCCACCAATTCCACTGGAAGCTCATTCCACACCGCTACCACTCTCTGAGTAAAGAAGTTCCCCCTCATATTACCCCTAAATTTGCTGGATGGGAGTGGTCCGAGATGATCTTTTTTGCCCGTTTTGAGGTACGTTGGAGATAATGGAATGGATTGAGGGGGGGGGGGGAGTTGATGATCCTGGAGGCCTTGGAGACAATGCGCTGTATTCTGTGTAGTGAGAGACTATCGGTGTTACCGTACCAGACTGTGATTGAGGAGGTGATGATGCTTTCAATGATTGATTGATAGAAACGGACCAGGAGGTGTTTATGGACTCTGAACTTTTTGAGCTGTCTGAGGAAATATAGGCGTTGTTGACCTTTCTTGACGATGTGGTCTGCATTGATGTCTTTGGAGTGCGGGAGGAAACCTGGAGCGCCCGCGGGGAAAACCCTGGCGGGCCACGGGGGGGAGAACATGCAAACTCCATGCAGACAGCACCCGTGGTCGGGATGCAACCCGGTCTCTGGCGCTGTGAGGCAGCGACTCTACCGCTGCACCACCGTGCCGCTCTGAATTGCACAGATCGTCTGTGAACTC
>JAWMAR010000126.1:2981561-3034061 GCA_036785375.1 Leucoraja ocellata
CACGTTTGGTCCATATCCCTCCAAACCTGTTCTGTCCATGTACCTGTCTAACTTTTTCTTAAACGTTGGGATAGTTCCAGCCTCAACTACCTCCTCCGGCAGCTTGTTCCATACACCCACCGCCCTTAGTGTGAACTGGTTGCCCTTCAGGGACCGATTAAATCCTTTCCCTGTCACTTTAAAGCCATGTCTTCTGGTCCTCGAATCACTGACTCTGTGCATCTGCCCAATCTATTCCTCTCATGATTTTGTACATTGTTTGATTTCCATATTTAGCTGTGCCGTATAGAAACATAGAAACATAGAAACATAGAAATTAGGTGCAGGAGTAGGCCATTCGGCCCTTCGAGCCTGCACCGCCATTCAATATGATCATGGCTGATCATCCAACTCAGTATCCTGTTCCTGCCTTCTCTCCATACCCCCTGATCCCTTTAGCCACAAGGGCCACACCTAACTCCCTCTTAAATATAGCCAATGAACTGTGGCCTCAACTACCTTCTGCGGCAGAGAATTCCAGAGATTCACCACTCTCTGTGTGAAAAAAGTTTTCCTCATCTCGGTTTTAAAATATTTCCCTCTTATCCTTAAACTGTGACCCCTTGTTCTGGACTTCCCCAACATCAGGAACAATCTTCCTGCATCTAGCCTGTCCAACCCCTTAAGAATTTTGTAAGTTTTTATAAGATCCCCTCTCAATCTCCTAAATTCCCATTCACTAACATGTACCGGATGTATAGCATGTACTCCACTTGAGATTTTCGGTCACGTGGGTGCGGATCTACGCTCCAGTGACCTTTCGTGAAATCACCCTATATTGTTATATGGTTTACCTGTTGGCTGCTGTCCGTGTTGTGCTGGGTTTGGCGTAGCTTGCAGAGAGCATTGAAGTCCCCCTTGAGGATTGCCCTGCTGGGAACATTGAATAGCGACCCATTGTGAGATTAGTATGGAGCGGTGTAACTGGGAATGCAAGAAGGGGGGGGGGGGGGGTGAGATGAGATGGGTGCTCCCTGGCTCGTCAATTAGCATTTCGTTCAGTTTAGATTAGAGGCACAGCAGGGAAACAAACCCTTCAGCCCTCCCGGGTCCACACCGACCAGCGATCAACTTTGTCTTATCCCACTTTCCCATCCACTCCCGACACACTAGGGACAATTTACCGAAACCAATTAACCTACAAACCCGCACGTCTTTGGGATTAGTTCAGCTTAGTTTAAGCGTCAAGAGTCAAGAATGTTTTATTGTCGTGTGTCACAGATAGAACAATGACATTCTCACTTTCTGCAGCACAACACAATATGTAAACATAGTACACTGTAAACAATATACACACACACACACACACACACACACATACACACAGATACACACACACACACACACACGCACACACACGCACACACACACACACACACACACACACACACACACACACACGCACACAGATACACACACACACACACACACACACACACACACACACACACACACACACAGACAGATACACACACACACACACACACACACACACACACACACACACACACAGATACACACACACACACACACACACACACAGATACACACACACACACACACACACACACACACACACACACACACACACACACACACACACACACACACACACACACACACACACACACACACACACACACACACACACACATAAACACACGAGGAAACACTTTTTCTCACAGAGAGTGGTGAGTCTGTGGAATTCTCGGCCTCAGAGGGCGGTGGAGGCCAGTTCTCTGGACACTTTCAAGAGAGAGCTAGACAGGGCTCTTGAAGATAGCGGAGTCAGGGGATATGGGGAGAAGGCAGGAACGGGGTACTGATTGGGGATGATCAGCCATGGTCACATTGAATGGCGGTGCTGGCTCGAAGGGCTGAATGGCCTACTCCTGCACCTATTGTCTATTGTCTATTGCCAACCCACGATCACTCCACACTAACACTATCCTACACACGCGCGAGGGAGAAGTTACAATTTACAGAGGCCAATTAGCCTACAAGCCTGTACATCTTTGCACGTCAATAGACTCTGATCCACCTCTGCTTGTAGCTCAGCCCCTCGAGTCCAGCCAACGCAATGCTATTTGCTGCAAAGTAATGAAACATGTACCTCAAATTCTACTGAGAATCATCATTTATTACAATGGGACTATACACACACACACACTGAGACGTGCAATTTGTTCCCTGCAGAGTTTAAACACTGAACGTGTTGTCTCTGCTAAGAGACGCTTCCACTCTGTTGCGTGAGTATTGTTGTCAGGGGCAACTGTACTTGAACGATACCTCTTGAGTACACAAAAACATATCAAAAGCGAAGAGCTGTCACAGAGTCGGCACTTACAGATACAATGGGCTGGAGATGGTGCGGAGCGGCATCCAAGAGAATATCTGACATCGCATCAAACGCTATCTGAACGGAACATCGTGTTGGCAGCCTTCAGCTGAATGTTCAGTTTAGTTTAGAGATACTGCGCAGGAAACAGGCCCTTCGGCCCTTCGAGTCTGCGCTGGCCAGCGACCCCCCCGCACACTAATACTATCCTACCCACACTATTGTGTATTGTATATCTTTATTGTCATTTCCTGAGTATTCACATACCCAGAGGAAACAAAAAAACGTTGCTCAACCAGTGTCCATTCAGTGTGCATTAAAATAAATACAAAGTAAAAATACATGTATCATGAACAAATTTAACACTCTATTAAACATTCAACAGGCGTTCCGATTGGCAGCGGCACAACAGTGGCTCTGCTGCAGTGTGTCCAGGTTGGTGGTTGGTGCGCGATACTTTGGCAGGGGGCAAAGTCCGTTTATCAGTCTTATAGGCTGCGGAAGAAGCTGAGGAGCATCCTGCTGGTTTTGCAGCTAATGCTCCTGTACCTCTTCCCAGATGGCAGGATGGAGAATATGTGATGCGATGGGTGGTAGGGGTCTTTGATGATGGAGATGGCTCTGCTGATACATCTCTTCCTGTATATGTCCAGCAGGAAAGGGAGTGGAGCACCAATAATCCTGCTGGCGGTCTTCACAATCCTGTCTAGTTGGTGCCGTTCGTACGCCTTGCAGCTCCCGAACCAGGAAGTGATGCCGTATGTCAGTGTGCTCTCGACAGTCCCCCTATAAAAAGTCCGTAGGTGTGTAGTGGGGAGACCTGCTTTACGTAGTCTTCGGAGAGGGTGTAGTCGCTGCTGGGATCTCTTGACCAGTGCTGTGGTGTTGGCCGAGGACATCAAGTCATCTGACAGGTGGAGTCCTAGGAACTTCACGCTGCTGACCCTTTCCACATCAGCTCCGTCGATGTGCAGAGGGACTAGGGACTCTAGGGACGATTCGCATTTATTCCGAGCCAACTCTTCCCTCAGCCCTCGGGCTCCTCCTCTTCCTTTTTCCTTTCTTCTCCCCCCCCCCCCTCCCCACCTTCCATCAGTTTGAAGAAGGGTTGTTCGGCCCGAACCGTTGCCTATTTCCTTCGCTCCACAGATGCTGCTGCACCCGCTGAGTTTCTCCAGCACTTCTTGGACGAAACTGGAGGAGGAGGCCAAGACCATGAGCAGTGTCGTTCCTGTTGTGGGTAGAGGGACCAGTGGAGCGTCCCTTGTAGCCAGGGTCCGGGAGGGGGGGGGGGGGGGGGGGGGGGGGGTAAGGAGCCTGGGGTCCGCAAGGGGAGTAGTGGCTCGGCTGTCAATGACTAAAGGACTGGCGGTGGGATCTAGGGAGTGGGCAGGGCTGAAGATGTCCTGGTTGGGTTGCTCCTAGGCCTGGCCATAGCTGGCCATCCGCGTGTCATGGCGCCAGGCGGAACAGGGCTTTGCCCGAGCCAGATGCTTGCCCCTTTACCGGGGTTGTAGAATAATTATTAGAATATTTGTAACATCGTTGTTTGACGATTTTGTAACATGGTTGTCGGTGTGGTTTCTTTGGTTTCTGAATCGTGTTGAAATTAAATCTATTTAGGGTTAGGGTTAGCGGAGTCAGGGGATATGGGGAGAAGGCAGGAACGGGGTACTGATTGGGGATGATCAGCCATGATCACATTGAATGGCGGTACTGGCTCGAAGGGCCAAATGGCCTACCCCTGCGCCTATTGTCTATTGCTTATTGTCTAAGGGCTGAGGATATCCTGGTTGGGTTGCTCCTGGGCCAGGCCAAGCTGGCTATCCACGAGTCATGGCACCAGGCAGAAGAGGACTCTGCCCGAACCGGCTGCCTGCCCCTTTACCGGGGGTCCCATCTGCGCCCGGGTGCTGTTAGAGACGGGACCATGCCCTCTCCACGTGCGCCCTGGAGGAGATTTCCTGGACCGGAAGCTTTTGGTATGCTAGCCTTTATAAATCAGAGCATTGAGTATAGAAGCTGGGATGTAATGTTAAAATTGTACAAGGCATTGGTGAGACCAAATCTGGAGTATGGTGTACAATTTTGGTCGCCCAATTATAGGAAGGATGTCAACAAAATAGAGAGAGTATAGAGGAGATTTACTAGAATGTTGCCTGGGTTTCAACAACTAAGTTACAGAGAAAGGTTGAATAAGTTAGGTCTTTATTCTCTGGAGCGCAGAAGGTTAAGGGGGGACTTGAAAGAGGTCTTTAAAATGATGAGAGGGATAGACAGAGTTGATGTGGACAAGCTTTTCCCTTTGAGAATAGGGAAGATTCAAACAAGAGGACATGACTTCAGAATTAAGGGACAGAAGTTTAGGGGTAACATAAGGGGAACTTCTTTACTCAGAGAGTGGTAGCGGTGTGGAATGAGCTCCCAGTGGAAGTGGTGGAGGCAGGTTCATTGGTATCATTTAAAAATAAATTGGATAGGCATATGGATGAGAAGGGAATGGAGGGTTATGGTATGAGTGTGCAGGCAGGTGGGACTAAGGGGAAAAAAGTTGTTCGGCACGGACTTGTAGGGCCGAGATGGCCTGTTTCCGTGCTGTAATTGTTATATGGTTATATGGACCGCTGGGCACCGCGGGGGGTTGAATACATCGTATGTCGTGTATTATGGCGGTGGGTTCTGTTTTTGTTTTTACTGGACTATATATTTTATTTTAATATTTGAATAAATATTTTGGATTTAAAAAAAGTAAGGATCTGCTCAAGAACCTGTAGAGACTTGTATACGTAGCCCAGTTCATATGCATCGCAATGCTGGCTCCCCACCCATTGACTCCATCTACACTTCACACTGCCTCAATAAAGCTGCCGACATAATCAAAGACTGTGGCTTCATTTTTAAGAAGGAACTGCAGATGCTGGAAAAATCGAAGGTAGACAAAAATGCTGGAGAAACTCAGCGGGTGAGGCAGCATCTGTGGAGAGAAGGAATAGGCGACGTTTCGGGTCGAGGCCATTCTTCAGATATTTAGTTTTTAGTTTAGTTTAGTTTAGAAATAGAGGGCGGAAACAAGGCCCTTCGGCCCATCGAGTCCGTGCCGACCAGCGATCCCCGCACACTAACACTATCCTACACACACTCGGGACAATTTACATTTACACCAAGCCGATTAGCCGACAAACCTGCACGTCTTTGGACCGCGGGAGGAAAGGGGAGATCTCGGACAAAGCCCACGCGGGTCACGGGGAGAACGTGCAAACTCCGCGCAGACAGCACCCGTAGTGGGGATGGAACCCGGGTCTCCGGCGCTGTGAGGCAGCAACTCTGCCGCTGCGCCATTGAGCCGCCCTTAATGGGCCTGTCCAACCTGGCGATTTTTTTCCAGCGACTGCCGGTTTCATAAACGTGTCGCCAAAAATTTTGAACAAAATCCAGCGGCGACAAAAAAAAAGACAATAGACAATAGACAATAGGTGCAGGAGTAGGCCATTCGGCCCTTCGAGCCAGCACCGCCATTCAATGTGATAATGGCTGATCATCCCCAATCAGTGCCCCGTTCCTGCCTTCTCCCCATATCCCCTGACTCCGCTATCTTTAAGAGCCCTATCTAGCTCTCTCTTGAAAGCATCCAGAGGAGCGGCTTCCACCGCCCTCTGAGGCAGAAAATTCCACAGACTCACCACTCTCTGTGAGAAAAGTGTTTCCTCATCTCCGTTCTAAATTGCTTACCCCTTATTCTTAAACTGTGTGTGGCCCCTGGTTCTGGACTCCCCCAACATCGGGAACATGTTTCCTGCCTCTAGCGTGTCTAAGCCCTTAACAATTTTATATGTTTCAATGCTTCCGTGGAAATTCAGGGGAACTTCAGAGTGTCTCCGAGGATCCTCCAGTGCTTCTACGCAGCGGCGGTGGAAAGCATCTTGTCCGGGAACATTACCATCTGGTTTGGGAATTGCTCTGCCAAGGACAAGAAGGCTCTGCAGAGAGTAGTGCGTTCGGCCGAACGCATTATGGGAACTTCACTCACCCCCCCTGCAGGAACTATACAACAGGAGGTGCAACTCCAGAGCAAATAAAATCATGGGAGACCCCTTCCACCCCTGCAACGGACTGTTCCAGCTGCTACGGTCAGGCAAACGCCTCCGTTGCCATGCGGTGAGAACGGAGAGGTTGAGAAGGAGTTTCTTCCCAGAGGCAATTCGGACTGTAAACGCCTATCTCACCAGGGACTAACTCTACTGAACGTTTTTCCTTCTATTATTTATTATGTAAAAGAATATGTGTGTTATGATTGTGTTTATAATTTGTTTGGTTGTTTTGTTGTTTGTCTTTTGCACAAAAGTCCGCGAGCATTGCCACTTTCATTTCACTGCACATCTCGTATGTGTATGTGACAAATAAACTTGACTTGACTTGACTTGCGACACTTGAAATAAAATCACCGCGCGTCAATACGCCGTATCACGATGCGTATTTTTCGGTGACCTAACGCGTCAGTCAATGATGCCGGCAGTCACCAAAAAAATCGCCAAGTGGGACAGGCCCTTGGGCATTTTCGTCGCTACATGTCGTCGCTGTGACAGGTTCCTCTGTGTGTTATCTCAGTGGGAGGGCGGAGAAACCCCGCAAGTAACATCGTGCCAACACAAGGCAGCCGTGACAAGATCAGGACATGCAGTGGGGAGAACGTTAATATCTTCTGTTTGGTAACTGGTGTGAAGAACTGCAAAGTTGATTGATAAATGCAAGGTTAATCGCTCCATTCATGGGACAACGATCCCATCGAGTGTTTGGTTTATTTTGACGGCCGTCAACTCTTCACTGTCAATTTTTGTCATCTGCCGTTGACATTGTGGATAAATGTGAGGTTATCCATTTTGGTGGCAAAAAACGGGAAAGCAGACTATTATCTAAATGGTGGCCGATTGGGAAAGGGGGAGATGCAGCGAGACCTGGGTGTCATGGTACACCAGTCATTGAAGGTAGGCATGCAGGTGCAGCAGGCAGTGAAGAAAGCGAATGGTATGTTAGCTTTCATTGCAAAAGGATTTGAGTATAGGAGCAGGGAGGTTCTACTGCAGTTGTACAGGGTCTTGGTGAGACCACACCTGGAGTATTGCGTACAGTTTTGGTCTCCAAATCTGAGGAAGGACATTATTGCCATAGAGGGAGTGCAGAGACGGTTCACCAGACTGATTCCTGGGATGTCAGGACTGTCTTATGAAGAAAGACTGGATAGACTTGGTTTATACTCTCTAGAATTTAGGAGATTGAGAGGGGATCTTATTAAAACTTACAAAATTCTTAAGGGGTTGGACAGGCTAGGTGCAGGAAGATTGTTCCCGATGTTAGGGAAGTCCAGGACAAGGGGTCACAGCTTAAGGATAAGGGGGAAATCCTTTAAAACCGAGATGAGAAAAACGTTTTTCACCCAGAGAGTGGTGAATCTCTGGAACTCTCTGCCACAGAGGGTAGTTGAGGCCAGTTCATTGGCTATATTTAAGAGGGAGTTAGATGTGGCCCTTGCGGCTAAGGGGATCAGGGGGTATGGAGAGAAGGCAGGTACGGGATACTTAGTTGGATGATCAACCATGATCATATTGAATGGCGGTGCAGGCTCGAAGGGCCGAATGGCCTACTCCTGCACCTAATTTCTATGTCTATGTTTCTATGTTTCTATGACATTGTCTCGCCATTGGCTCCCCCACCTTGAGTCTGGACTGACAGAAAATAACTCTGTCAATGAAGTCGTAAGTAATCTTTGAGTTATATCCATGGGCTTGTACACTCTGGAGTTTGGAAGGATGAGAGGGAATCTCATTGAAACGTATAAGATTATTAAGGGTTTGGACACGCTAGAGGCAGGAAACATGTTCCCGATGTTAGGGGGGGGGGGAGTCCAGAACCAGGGGCCACACAGTTTAAGAATAAGGGGTAAGCCATTTAGAACGGAGACGAGGAAACACTTTTTCTGTGTCTGTGGAATTATCTGCCTCAGAGGGCGGTGGAGGCCGGTTCTCTGGATGCTTTCAAGAGAGAGCTAGATAGGGCTCTTAAAAATAGCGGAGTCAGGGGATATGGGGAGAAGGCAGGAACGGGGTACTGATTGGGGATGATCAGCCATGATCACATTGAATGGCGGTGCTGGCTCGAAGGGTCAAATGGCCTCCTCCTGCACCTATTGTCTATTGTCTATTGTGTCGGCATTTGTTGAAAGATCCTCCTTTGTGATTTGCAGCATAAGGGGGCCATTGGCAAGGTCTACCTTCGTTGGCAATTCCCCCAATGACTGCTGAAGAGGGAGCGGGCAAGATGTCCAGGAAGGAACTGCAGATGCTGGTCTCCACTGAAGATAGACACAAAATGCTGGAGTAATTCAGAGGGTGAGGCAGCATCTCTGGGATGGAAGGAATGGGCGACGTTTTGGGTCGAGGCCCTTTTCTTCAGACTCTGGAGAAGGATCTTGACCCGGAATGTCACCCATGGCGCAGCGGTGGAGTTACTGCCCCACAGCGCCAGAGACCCGGGTTCAACGGCGACTAAGGGTGCTTTCTGTGCGGAGTTTGCACGTCCTCCTCGTGACCTGCGTGGGTTTTCTCTGAGTTCTTCGGTTTCCTCCCACACTCCAAAGACAATCACAATCACAAAAACACTTTATCAGCCAAGTATGTTTCGCAACATATGAGGAATTTCATTTGCCAAGTCAGTCATACATGTAAAAAGCAACGGAACACACAAAATACATTTTAACATAAACATCCACCACAGTGACTCCTCCACATTCCCCACTGTGATGGAAGGCAAAAAAAAAGTTTAAATCTCGTCCCTTTTTAGCTCAGGGGCCTCGAGCCCTCCGTGGACGGGACGATCTTGACTCCCGTAGCCGGCGGTGTTTGGACCCTGTACATCGGGGCGATCTGCTCCTGCAACGGGGGGGGATGTCAACTCCCCCTGCGCCGGTTGATCGGACAACAGGTCGGGGCTGGTCGAGCCTAGTTAATTTTTGTTTTATTAAGTTGTGTATGTATGTGGGTGGGGTGGGAGAAACATGCTTTGGCCTCTTCCTTCAGGGGATGCGACTTTTTCTTCGGTCGTATCCCCCGTCTCCGTCTGCGCCGAGGCCTAATGGCGGAGCTGGCGGCAACGGAGCTGTGGCGGCAGCAGCGGCAGCGGTAGCGGAGACCTGACTCGGCCCTGGAGCTGTAGCGGCGGCGGCAGCGGAGACCTGACTCGGCCTCTGAGCTGTGGCGAGGCAGCAACCACCCGCGGAGTTTGAACCGTCGCCTTGGCGCAGAGGGAGAACTAAGAGGGAAGAGCCAGAGACTTTAAGATTTTGCCTTCCACCACAGTGAGGAGGTGTTTGGTGAACTCACTGTGGTGGATGTTAAATTTGTGTTGATTGTGTGTTTTGTCATTTTTTTAATTATATGTATGACTGTAGGGAAACAGAATTTCGTTCAGACCGAAAGGTCTGAATGACAATAAACAAATCTAATCTAAATCTAATCTAATCTAATCTGTGTCGTTGGAGCTTCCTGACATCCACGGCCTCTCCCGATACTGCGAGCTCTTGATGGTAAAGTCCGCAGGCCACGGTTGGAGTGATCCCAGGCAAGGGATCAGTCTCGATGTTAAGTCCCTGCCAAGTGGTGGGGCTCAAGTCAGTCATTAATTGGCTTGCTGTAAGTGTATCTCTGAACTAAACTAAACGAGCCGTCAGAACCACTCTGAGGAAAATGTTTGTACCGTGGTTGTGTGTGTGTGCGTGTGCGCGAGCGCGTGCGCATGTGCGTGAGAGTACGAGTACGAGTGTGCGTGTGCGTGTGTGTGCGCGCGTGTGCGTGTGTGTGCGCGCGTGTGTGTGTACGTGTGTGTGTGTGTGTGTGCGTGCGTGCGTGTGTGTGCGTGCGTGCGTGCGTGTGTGTGCGTGCGTGCATGCGTGCATGTGTGTGCGTGCGTGCGTGCATGTGCGTGCGTGCGTGTGTGTGCGTGTGTGCGTGCGTGCGTGTGTGTGTGCGTGCGTGCGTGTGTGTGTGCGTGCGTGCGGGCATGTGTTTTAAGTGGGTTAACAACATGATAATGTTGCCATTTACAGGAGTGTGTTAATGAACACTGCGAGATGACACATGAAATTGCTCACATTGGATGTAATTCCCACTTTAATCTCTAAGTCCATATCAGCAGCTGGTGTGGACAAAGAGCAGATGGTAGGTTGGAGGAGTCTAACTTTGTGATCAACTCACTGCTCTATAATTACCCCTTTGGGTGTTCGAGGACAGGTTAGGACATAGAACATTGAATATAGAACGAAGGTAGACACAAAATGCTGGAGTAACTCAGCGGGACAGGCAGCATCATTCTACTCAAGAGTCAAGAGTGTTTTATTATCATGTGTCCCGGATGGGACAATGAAATCCTTACTTGCTGCAGCACAACAGAATATGTGAATATGTAAACATGGTACATAATGGGGGAAAAGAAAAAAAGAAAAAGTTTGATCAATAACAAATATAGTGCATTAATAATATAGTCTTTTGCAGCTCAGAGCTTATTCGTTGTTTAACAGCCTGATGGCTGTGGGGAAGTAGCTGTTCCTGACCCCGGACGTTACAGTTTTCAGGCTCCTGTACCTTCTTCCCGATGGCAATGGTGAGATGAGTGTGTGGCCAGGATGGTGTGGGTCTTTGATGATGTTGGCTGCCTTTTTTGAGGCAGCGACTGCGACAGATCCCTTCGATGGTGGGGAGGTCAGAGCCGGTGATGGACTGGGCAGTGGTCCTCCCACTCTGGGTCCTCCCACCCCGGGTACTCCCACTCTGGGTCCTCCCACTCTGGGTCCTCCCACTCCGGGTCCTCCCACTCCGGGTCCTCCCACTCCGGGTCCTCCCACTCCGGGTCCTCCCACTCCGGGTCCTCCCACTCCGGGTCCTCCCACTCCGGGTCCTCCCACTCCGGGTCCTCCCACTCCGGGTCCTCCCACTCCAGGTCCTCCCACTCCGGGTCCTCCTGTGTTCCTTTCCCCGGCAGCAACGTCCTCACTTGGTCCGTTTCATCCGCCGGTCAACGCCATCACTGACCTCTCCACTATGGAACGAGCTGCTAGAGGAGGTAGTTGAGGCAGGGACTATCCCAACATTTAAGAAACATTTAGCTGGGTACATGGGTAGGACAGGCTTGGAGGGATATGGACCAAGCACAGGCAGGTGGGACTAGTGTAGCTGGGACATGTTGGCCGGTGTGGGCAAGATGGGCCAAGGGGCCTGTTTCCACACTGTATCACTCTATGACTATGACTAGCACCGCCAGGTCCTCTCCTGACGCCTCCGTGGCCGTCTCAGCGGCTCCATAAGGCCGGTCCCCATGACGATGTTTGCCCGAACGTTGTATTGCACTGTGTCCCTGACCTGAGATCATCCACAAACTCTTAAGGTTGAAAGTCCATTGCAAGAGTTCTGCCAACTGAGCTGGGCTCACCGCTTTGTGCATCAAATGTTAACGCTACAACAGCATTAATATTTCAGCTTGGCTTCCACTGATTAAAGTGGATGAAACGCACTGGAATGATCGGCTTTCAACGTTAGTCGGTATTAAACTGTTCAACAATTGGTGGACGTATCCTGGCGTTGAGCTCTCATTTACATTGATCTGTCCACTAATGCATCCTGATCATCTTTCACGTCACAAATGAAATGCCCCGTGCCAGTGCGATATAAGCTTACAACCTACTATTGACTTCTCTAATTTCAAGTAACCCCGGCATTCCCTCTCCATTCATCGCCCACCCTAGTTGCACCAGCTTCTCGTTCTCACCCAGCAAACAGCTAACAATGGCCTGGTTCCTTTATCATTGTTATTTTTTGCATATCTTTCATTCACTTGTTCTATATCCCTCTACATCACAGTCTACATCTCTCATTTCCCTCTCCCTGGACTCTAAGTCTGAAGAAGGGTCTCGACCCGAAACATCAATTATTCCTTCTCTCCAGAGATGCTGTCTGACCCGTTGAGTTAAGCCCCTGAACTGAAACCCCTGGAGACTTTGCACCCCACCCAAGGTTTCCGTGCAGTTACTCCAGCTCTTTGTGTCTATCTTCAGTTTATACCTAAGATAGATACAAAATGCTGGAGTAACTCAGCAGGCCATTCCCACTTCTCTCCTTTCCTATTCAGCAACAGTATGTGGTTCGATTGTAATCATGTATTGCCCTTCTGCTGACTGGTTAGCACGCAACAAAAGCTTTTCAATATACCTCCGTACAGGTGACGACAAACTAAACTGAACTGAACAGGTCAGGCAGTATTTCTGGAGAAAATGGACAGGCAACATTTTGGATCGAGACCTTCTTCGGACTGATATTACAGAATTCACATTGATTAGCCTGAAAACGTTGATCTATCTTGAGAGTTCTTGCTGTAGGAAGGAACTGCAGATGCTGGTTTAAACCGAAGATAGACACAAAAAGCTGGAGTTACTCAGCGGGTCTGACAGCATCTCTGCAGAGAAGGAATAGGTAACGTTCCTAGCCCACAACCAACAATGGCCTGTTTCCCCATCAATACATAACTTTCATTCCCTCTACATCACCATCTATATCTCTCGTTTCCCTTTACCCCGACTCTCATTGTGAAGAAGGGTCTCGACCCGAAACGTCACCCATTCCTTCTCTCCAGAGATGCTGTCTGACCCGTTGAGTTACTCCCCTGTCCCACTTAGGAAACCTAAACTGAAACCCCTGGAGACTTTGCGCCCCACTCAAGGTTTCCGTGCAGTTCCCGGAGGTTGCAGGTGGTTGCCGGAGGTTGCAGGTAGTGGAAGCAGGTAGGGAGACTGTCAAAAACCTCCGGGAACCGCACGGAAACATAGAAACATAGAAATTAGGTGCAGGAGTAGGCCATTCGGCCCTTCGAGCCTGCACCGCCATTCAATATGATCATGGCTGATCATCCAACTCAGTATCCCGTACCTGCCTTCTCTCCATACCCTCTGATCCCCTTAGCCACAAGGGCCACATCTAACTCCCTCTTAATTATAGCCAATGAACTGGCCTTGACTACCCTCTGTGGCAGAGTTCCAGAGATTCACCACTCTCTGTGTGAAAAAAGTTCTTCTCATCTCGGTTTTAAAGGATTTCCCCCTTATCCTTAAGCTGTGATCCCTTGTCCTGGACTTCCCCAACATCGGGAACAATCTTCCTGCATCTAGCCTGTCCAACCCCTTAAGAATTTTGTAAGTTTCTATAAGATCCCCTCTCAATCTCCTAAATTCTAGAGAGTATAAACCAAGTCTATCCAGTCTTTCTTCATAAAACTGTCCTGACATCCCAGGAATCAGTCTGGTGAACCTTCTCTGCACTCCCTCTATGGCAATAATGTCCTTCCTCAGATTTGGAGACCAAAACTGTACGCAATACTCCAGGTGTGGTCTCACTAAGACCCTGTACAACTGCAGTAGAACCTCCCTGCTCCTATACTCAAATCCTTTTGCTATGAAAGCTAACATACCATTCGCCGAAACCTTGGGTGGGGCGCAAAGTCTCCAGAGGTTTCCGTTCAGGTTTCCTAAGTGGGACAGGGGCATTACTCCAGCATTTTGTGTCTAGCTTCAGCTTAAACCGGCATCTGCAGTTCCTTCCTGCACATGGGTGAAATTTGTTGTTCTTGGTAAGATTAGCCATATCCTGCAATAATGAATTTGAAAAAAAACAATTGATTACACATATTTCTAAACAGAATATTTTTATCTTGTTTTAATATCATTTTAAAAGATTCAATATTTAATATGTTTGCATTAAACTGTGATTCATTTTTCATCCATGAGGACAAAAAGGTTTGCTGGCAGCAAATGATCTGAATTTTAAACAAAATTGCTGGGTTAGCTGAATAAAAAGCTCGGAAAATAAAATGAAACCGAACTCCATCGCCACCTTCAAAGGGAATTTAAATGAAAATCGTAACTAGGTCATTGTGAAATTAATTTTTAATAATTCATCATACTTAACATATTCCAATGTAGGCTGCGTTTCCTTCATGAAATTGCTTAATGTACCAACGATTCTTCCACGTGTGATAACATCCCTGATTGGGAAGTATCTACCAATAACTCCACCAATCTGTGCTCTCTTGACCAGTAGGACTTCACTGCAAGTCATAGAGTCATAGAGAGATACAGCGTGGAAACAGGCCCTTCGGCCCAACTTGCCCACACCGGCCAACATGTCCCAGCGACACTAGTCCCACCTGCCCACGTTTGGCCCATATCCCTTCAAACCTGAGGTAGACAAAAGTGCTGGAGAAACTCAGCGGGTGCAGCAGCATCTATGGAGCGGAGGAAATAGGCAACGTTTCGGGCCGAAACCCTTCTTAACACCTCCTCCCTCCAAACCTGTCCTATCCATGTACTGTTTCTTCAACGTTGGGATAGTCCCAGCCTCAACTACCTCCTCTGGCAGCTCATTCCATACACCCACCACCCTTTGCGTGAAAAAGTCACCCCTCAGATTTCTATTAAATCCTTTCCCCTTCAACTGAAACCTATGCCCTCTGGTCCTCGATTCCCCTACTCTGGGCACGAGCCTCTGTGCATCTAGCCAATCTATTCCTCTCATGATTTTATACACCTCTATAAGATCACCCTTATTATCCTCCTCTCCAAGGAAGTGAGCCCAAGCCTACTCAACCTCCCCCTGTAGCTCAGACCCTCTAGTCCTGGCAACATCCTCGTAAATCTTCTCTGTACCCTTTCCAGCTTCAGATTCAATTTTAATTGTCATTGTCAGTGTACAGTACAGAGACAACGAAATGCATTATAGCTTGACAACATCTTTCCTATAACACGGTGCCCAGAACTGAACACAATACCCTAAATGCAGTCTCACCAACGTCTTATACAACTGCAACATGACCTCCCATCATCTATACTCTGACTGATGAAGGCCAAAGTGCCGAAAGCGTTTTTGACCACACTATCTATCTGCGACTCGACCTTCAAGGAACCATGCACCTGTAGTCCTAGATCCCTCTGCACTACAACACTCTCCAGAGACCTACCATTCACTGTGCAGGTCCTGTCCATGTTAGACTTCCCAAAATGCAGCACCTCACATTTCTCTGTATTAAACTCCATCAACCATTCCTCAGCCCGCCTGGCCAATCGATCCAGATCCTGCTGCAATTTTTCACAACCTTCTTCAATATCTGCAAAACCTCCCGCTTTTGTATCAATTGATTGTAGACTTTTAGGAGAGTTCCACCTCCCCTCCTCCCACTCGCAGGCTGGTGAGACGAGTGTGTAGCTGGGACATGTTGGCCGGTGTGGGCAAGTTGGGCCGAAGGGCCTGTTTCCACACCGTATCACTCTATGACTATGACCATCTCCGATCTGTTGCCTCTTGTTGGACGACGGACTGTGCGGAGGGAAGGACAGATGCTCTCAGCGTCACTTGTTGCAACGGCGGTTAAAAAAAGTTTGATGATAAGCAAAAGGACAAAGGAGTTGACAATGTTTAAGAAAGAACTGTAGATGCTAGAAAAATCAAAGGTGGACAAAAGTGCTGGAGAAACTCAACGGGCGAGGCAGCAAGGTTCTCAATGCGAAACGTTGCCTATTCAGAAGACTTTCAGAAGGCTTTCGACAAGGTCCCACATAAGAGATTAGTATACAAGCCTTAAATCACATGGTATTGGGGGTTCAGTATTGATGTGGATAGAGAACTGGCTGGCAGACAGGAAGCAAAGAGTAGGAGTAAACGGGTCCTTTTCACAATGGCAGGCAGTGACTAGTGGGGTACCCCAAGGCTCAGTGCTGGGACCCCAGCTATTTACAATATATATTAATGATTTGGACAAGGGAATTGAATGCAACATCTCCAAGTTTGCGGATGACACGAAGCTGGGGGGGCAGTGTTAGCTGTGAGGAGGATGCTAGGAGACTGCAAGGTGACTTGGATAGGCTGGGTGAGTGGGCAAATGCATGGCAGATGCAGTATAATGTGGATAAATGTGAGATTATCCACTTTGGTGGCAAAAACAGGAAAGTAGACTATTATCTGAATAGTGGCCGATTAGGAAAAGGGGAGATGCAACGAGACCTGAGTGTCATGGTACACCAGTCATTAAAAGTAGGCATGCAGGTGCAGCAGGCAGTGAAGAAAGTGAATGATATGTTAGCATTCATAGCAAAAGGATTTGAGTATAGGAGCAGGGAGGTTCTACTGCAGTTGTACAGGGTCTTGGTGAGACCACACCTGGAGTATTGCGTACAATTTTGGTCTCCTAATCTGAGGAAAGACATTCTTGCCACAGAGGGAGTGCAGAGAAGGTTCATCAGACTGATTCCTGGGATGTCAGGACTTTCATATGAAGAAAGACTTGATAGACTCGGCTTGTACTAGAAGATTGAGGGGGGATCTTATAGAAACTTACAAAATTCTTAAGGGGTTGGACAGGCTAGATGCAGGAAGATTGTTCCCGATGTTGGGGAAGTCCAGAACAAGGGGTCACAGTTTAAGGATAAGGGGGAAATATTTTAGGACCGAGATGAGGAAAACATTTTTGACACAGTACTCTCTGGAATTCTCTGCCACAGAAGGTAGTTGAGGCCAGTTCATTGGCTATATTTAAGAGGGAGTTATATGTGGCCCTTGAGGCTAAAGGGATCAGGGGGTATGGAGAGAAGGCAGGGATTGGATACTGAGTTGGATGATCAGCCATGATCATATTGAATGGCGGTGCAGGCTCGAAGGGCCGAATGGCCTACTCCTGCACCTATTTTCTATGTTTCTATGTTTCTATTCCTTCACTCCATAGATGCTGCCTCACCCGCTGAGTTTCCCCAGCATTTTTGTCTACTGAGCAGTTGACAATGATGATTACCACCTGATTGTGTGTCGCCATGCTGTGAATCTGTAGAAAAACAATTACATCTAATTAAACACAGGGTCTGCCTGAGGGGGGACAATCGCGTCTTAATTGACCTCATGATAAGCTTATTTATTGAGGGAGACAAAAGTGCTGGAGAAACTCAGCGGGTGAGGCAGCATCTATGGAGGGGAAGAAATAGGCAACGTTTTGGGCCGAAACCCTTCTTCAGACTGATGTAGGGTGGTGGTACATCGGAGCAGGTACGTCGGAGCTCGGGGACGTCTCTTAGTGGCTCGTAACGCTAACAGCAGGTACTCGGGAAACGTGGTAAGCTCGTGAAGATGTTTCAACATGTTGAAAAATGTCCACGAGAGCCCCGAGTATCTACGAGCGGCCATTACCGTAAATCTCCGAGTTCGAATCAGGGGAAACTCGGGGAGAACTCTTGAATTAGCTCGTACAGTGGGACAGGCCCTTTAAACTGTGGTCCCTGGTTCTGGACTCCCCCAACATTGGGAACATGTCTCCCGCCTCCCGTGTGTCCAAACCCTTAATAATCTTATACGTTTCAATGAGATGCCCACTCATCCTTCTAAACTCCAGAGTGTACAAGCCCTACAACTGTAGTCACATAAAGAATCACCCAAGTGGGACAGGTTCATTACACCTTCATCTGCAGAAGCCGTTCCCTGCTCTATATTCCATTCAATGCCTCAGGATATTTACTATGTTGCCGGGTTGCAATCTACATGCAGATTGCGGTTACACCATGACACGTTTAATTAAAAACACAGTTTTAATGAAGCAAACAGATTAGGAAAGGGCGTATATTGAGTGACGCAGCAGAGCGCCCATTTTGAACTTGATGCCAATCAGATATGCACCAATTAAGTGCAGTTTTTCCACATGCTGGAATTTTTTTTTTCTTTGGTGAACTAAATGAATTGAAATTTATTCGTCATTTCTTTTGGAGATACGTCGCGGAAACAGGCCCTTCGGCCCATCGAGTCCGCGCCGACCAGCGATCCCCGCACACTAACACTATCCTACCCACACACACACACACACACTAGGGGCAATTTTCGCTTACACCAGGCCAATTAACCTACAAACCTGCACGTTTGTGGAGTGCGGGAGGAAACCGAAGATCTTAAAGAAAACCCACGCGGGTCACGGAGAGAACGAACAAACTCCGCATAGACAGCACCTATAGTCGGGATCGAACACGGGTCTCCGGCGCCGCAAATGCCGTTAGGCGGCAACTCTGCCGCTGCGCCACCGTGACCGTCCCGAAGAGAGTTTAGGGATGCAGCATCGGAAACAGGCCCTTCGGCCCACCGAGTCCACGACGACCTGCGATCACCCCGTACCCTACACCTTCCAACCTCATCCGCTGTTCCAGGTGCGGACTCCTATCTATCTTGCAGTATAATGTGGATAAACGTGAGGTTATCCATTTTGGTGGCGAAAACAGGAAAGCAGACTATTATCTAAATGGTGGCCGACTAGGAAAAGGGGAGATGCAGCGAGACCTGGGTGTCATGGTACACCAGTCATTGAAAGTAGGCATGCAGGTGCAGCAGGCAGTAAAGAAAGCGAATGGTATGTTAGCTTTCATAGCAAAAGGATTTGAGTATAGGAGCAGGGAGGTTCTACTGCAGTTTTACAGGGTCTTGGTGAGACCACACCTGGAGTATTGCGTACAGTTTTGGTCTCCAAATCTGAGGAAGGACATTATTGCCATAGAGGGAGTGCAGAGAAGGTTCAACAGACAGATTCCTGGGATGTCAGGACTTTCATATGAAGAAAGACTGGATAGACTTGGTTTATACTCTCTAGAATTTAGGAGATTGAGAGGGGATCTTATAGAAACTTACAAAATTCTTAAGGGGTTGGATAGGCTAGATGCAGGAAGATTGCTCCCGATGTTGGGGAAGTCCAGGACAAGGGGTCACAGCTTAAGGATAAGGGAGAAATCCTTTAAAACCGAGATGAGAAGAACTTTTTTCACAGAGAGTGGTGAATCTCTGGAACTCTCTGCCACAGAGGGTAGTGGAGGCCAGTTCATTGGCTATATTTAAGAAGGAGTTAGATGTGGCCCTTGTGGCTAAGGGGATCAGGGGGTATGGAGAGAAGGCAGGTACGGGATACTGAGTTGGATGATCAGCCATGATCATATTGAATGGCGGTGCAGGCTCGAAGGGCCGAATGGCCTACTCCTGCACCTAATTTCTATGTTTCTATATTGGCGAGACCAAGCGCAGGCTCGGCCATCGTTTCGCTGAACACCTCCGCTCAGTCCGCATGAACCTACCTGATCTCCCGGTTGCTCAACACTTCAACTCCCCCTCCCATTCCCACACTGACCTTTCTGTCCTGGGCCTCCTCCACTGTCAGAGTGAGGCCCAGAGCAAATTGGAGGAACAGCATCTCATATTTTGCTTGGGCAGCTTACACCCCAGCGGTATGAACATTGACTTCTCTAACTTCAAGTAGCCCCTTGCTTTCTCTCTCTCTCTTGCGTCCCATCTCCCACCCTTGTTCTCCCACCAGTCTTACTGTCCTCCTGATTAAATTTTACCTAGTATGCCTCGTTGTCACCTTCCCCGAGCTAACAATGACCTATTGCACATTTTCCTTGATCTTCGACCCCTTTGCTCTCCCTTCCATATCTCTGTCTCCCTCTCCCCTGACTCTCAGTCTGAAGGAGGGTCTCAAACCAAAATGTCACCCTTTCCTTCTGTCCAGAGATGCCGCCTGTCCCGTTGAGTTGCTCCTGCTCCTGCTTACACTAGCCCTATCCTACACACTGGGGACAATTTACAATTTCACTGAGGCCAATTAACCTACAAACCTGCATGCTGTTGGCGAGTGGGAGGAAACTGGAGCACCTGGAGACAGCCCACGCAGTCACTGGGAGAACGTACAAATGCACCCCTCATCCTCCTGCACTCCAAGGTATGGAGTTAATAGACAATAGACAATAGGTGCAGGAGTAGGCCATTCGGCCCTTCGAGCCAGCACCGCCATTCAATGTGATCATGGCTGATCATCCCCAATCAGTACCCCGTTCCTGCCTTCTCCCCATATCCCCTGACTCCATTATCTTTGCAACAAATGCATTTCGTTGTCTCTGTACTGTACACTGACAATGACAATTAAAATTGAATCTGAATTAAAATTGAATCTGAATCTTTAAGAGCCCTATCTAGCTCTCTCTTGAAAGTATCTAGAGAAATCCAGAGTCCCAGCCTGCTCAACCTCTCCTTATAGCTCAGGCCCCTCGAGTCCGGTCAACATCCTTGTAAATCTTCTCTGCACCCGTTCCAGCTCAATTACATCTTTGCTATAACAGGGTGGCCAAGACGGAACACAATATTCAAAATATGGCCTCACCGAATGTGAAGGAAGGAACTACAGATGCTGGTTTACACCACAGATAGACATAAAAGGCTGGGGTAACTCAGCGGGACGGGCAGCATCTCTGGAGAGAAGGAATAGGTAACGTTTTGGGTCAAGACCCTTCTTCAGTCTCCACCCTTTAGTCAGAGGGTAGTTAATCTGTGGAACTCATTGCCACATTGTCTGTGGAATTCTCTGCCTCAGAGGGCGGTGGAGGCCGGTTCTCTGGATGCTTTCAAGAGAGCTTTAGACAGAGCTCTTAAAGATAGCGGAGTCAGGGGATATGGGGAGAAGGCAGGAACGGGGTACTGATTGGGGATGATCAGCCATGATCACATTGAATGGCGGTGCTGGCTCGAAGGGCCGAATGGCCTACTCCTGCACCTATTGTCTATTGTCTATTGTCTATTGCCACAGAGGAATATTTTTGAAGGCAGAGATAGACAAATTCTTGATTCGAACGGGGGTTCCAAGGATTGTTTGGAGAAGGCAGGAAAATGGGATTATGAGGCAGAGGTCAGCCATGATTGAATGGCGGAGTGGACTCGATGAGCCGAATGATCTAATTCTACTCTTGTAAATGGTAAATGTACAAACTTTTCTACTGAGGATTTCTGCTTTAACCACAGCTATTCAGTATTCCACTGAAAGTTTTGAAAAACCTTGCCAATAATCTAAGGTACCTTAATGAAAAATGCCTTCTTTGTAGCCTCATGGATTTTAAACAAACAAGCTTATAACAAGATGTACAATTTTACTTCGGAGTCACGTGAGGGACTCCATGAAGAAGCCCGCACGACGCATGCATGTCATATCGCATACACGCATTCAACGAGTCAGACGTGGGAGACGACGTCTCCCTAGAGGGAAATGCAAAGAAGCAGGTAAGAGACTGCAAAAATGTTTCCACTTACCTTGCAGGTAGGAAATACAAGAAGCTGCAGGAGCTGGAGGGGCGACTGCAGAAACAGCGCAGCCACCAGCCAGCAGCAGCCGTTTAGCGCGAATCCTCCGGAGAGGATTCCTAAGCGGCTATTTGTAGCACAGAACAGCTGTGCCCGACGTCGCTCCCCGCACCGGCAAGATTGACTGCTGCCGGGCGGGAAGCAAAGCTACACGTCCCGGGGGTTTCCAGACCAAGTCGGGTCTATTTTTAGATGCAGTCGCTAGGGGCTCCGGAGCCGATTGAAGCGGCTGCACCACCCGGAAGAGAGAGAGAGCCGACATCGGGGACAGCAGCCCATGGACCTGCGCTACAGGGTCCGTGGGGCTGCGGGAGGAAGGACGTTTCCTCCCAAACGGCAGGCTGAAAACCAGTACAGGTAAGAACAAATTTCCCTTACCTTTTTGGTGCTTTTTTCCAGACGTGGCTGTTGTATTTTGAAGAGCAGCAGGCGGCCAGCCAAGGACGTCAGGGCACAGCCACAGGTCGTTACTGGTGTGTTGCAGAACAGCAGGCAACCAGCTACTGATGTCAGTATAGAGCTGAAGGGCTGCCAACACAGGGTTTGCTGTTGTTTAATGACAAGCAGCAGGCAGCAATAAATGTCGGCACCAGCATCTCCCAGAGGGGAGCGAGTGCCAACTTCACCCTAAATGGGTAGAGGTGCCCGTGAGTACCAGGACCATGGGGAACGACCAGTGCCCGTAGGCATGGGGACGGGCTGTGGGAAATACCGCGTGCGACTAGTGCCCGAGAGCACCAAGGTCGGCAGGAGCGGTCCCATATATTAAGCACCCGCGACGACTAGTGCCCGAGAGCATGTAAGTCGGCTGGAGCGGTTTTGCTGGAGTAAATTTCTCCACAGTGGCAGGCTCCGGGATTGGAGGATAGCCACAGTGGGCAAATAAATATGTCCCACAGCAGTTTCCCATATGGGCTGCATGAAATGTCAGACGCCTCTGAGGAGGGTATGGAAGGTCTGACGGGGTAAAACCTGAGCAGGTGATGGAGCCACTGTCCCCTATTGAAGGGGGGGGGGGGGGGAAACAACCTGCTGAACATGATGAGCAGTACTGCCAGCAGAACTCACGGAGAATGATCTCGAGAAGGATGGCTGTGAGTATTGTAGGACTGTGAGTCCACCCATTAACTTCAAGCTAATATTTTGCTGAAGTGTTGGCAAGGGTTCTATACCCCGGGAATATTGTGGTGCTCTTAATGTAGCCATTGTTACAGGTGCATTTGCAGACGAGTTGGGAAAATCCGTAATACTCTGAAAGGTCTCATGGCGGGCATAACAGCTTTGGCCCGCATGTTAAAAAAGGTGTACAAAATTAGTGACCATAAGGATGCCATTAGCACTATTTTTTGAAATGTGCAGTTTGAAGGGCCATTCAGCCAGCTCTAGACCCTAGTTCGCTATACTATGTAAGCAAAGGGCTATAGACCCCGTTATTTGGGGGGGGGGGGGGGGAGATCTGTCTAAACAGGTAAAGAATTGGCGTGGAGGCTTGACTTTGGGGCTGATTAAAGCATCCAAAGGATTTCTGGGGAAGACATTAACCTCATGTGCATCCTAAGAGAGGTAGTGTGTTTTTTGTAATTATACTACAAAGAATTGGGCAGAGGTACCCAGCAGCAGCGTCCTGTTTAGGGTTTGGCCGGGACGACCACTGTGGAGATGCAAAGTAACATTAACCTTTAGGCTCTCCACAACCGCATATGAAACTAAGAAAAATAACTTGGTTACCACCAATAACCATGGAGGTAGGTGAAGTTGGGGCTCCAGCATTAATAGGGAGCACGGAAGTTGGGGGACATTGCAACTTTATGTTGAAGCTTGGTGTAATATATCTATGGACAGATATATCCTTAGCAGTTTAAGGGATATCTGATAGAGTTCTACACGAACTAAACCCTCCAGTACATAAACCGGACAGATATACGTGCTGGTAATGGAATAAACCAAACCTGAACACCAGGATTTGTCTCAAACATCTTTATTAGAAATAAGAAAGATGGGGGATGCCGTATTATTATGGATTATCAATACTTCACAATGTTGTGCAATATATTCATTTTAAAAAATGGATATGTTTTAGCAGTGCTAAAGACTTAGTGTGCAGCAGGCTAGTCTATGGCAAGTATTAAATTTAAGATCCTTGCTATTCAATATCCAACAGGGGAAAATTTTAAACCAGTGTTGGGACTGCTGCAACACCAAAATCATAGAATAATGGTATAGTTGGATGATATCCTTATTGTGGGAATAATTTAGGAATCGGCATGTTAGGCAGTGGTTGCCACTAATCAATTGTTTGAACAGCTGGGATTCATTGTCCATCCACTTAAGTCAAAATGGACACCATTAACACATTTAATATGTTAATGACTTACTAATATGGAAAGCCACAGAGGTCAACCCGGCTGTGCTATTACAAACAGATGCCAGTGCAATTGGTTACGGTACAACTGATACCATCTCGAGCTATGGGGGAGATGGAATATATAAGAAGCTAACCTACATAACACTAAGGGTTAGAAATGTTAAGTGCATTTCATGGGCTAAAATCTTATTGCTCAGGAATGAAACTGCAGCATGGTAGATGTTAGATAGATAATACCTCGGTGATGGCATATATAAGTCATATGGGTGGAAAGATATCACCAGCTTGTGATGAATTGGCAAATTAAACTTGGCAATGGTGTGTCCCAAAGGAATATTTGGTTATGGGCTACGTATCTACCAGGGATACTAATTCAGTGGCAGACACCAGGCCACGAGAAATTATTGGAAGTACTGAATGGATGTTGGATAGACGGTATTTGCTAAAATCAGTAAACTATGTAAGGCCGGATATTAGAATTGCATCCGGGGTTAAATCACCAGTTACCGAGGTATGTATCATTGGTACCAGATCCTGAGGCAGAAGCTACAGATGCTGTTTCACTGCACTAGGGGAGAGTTTTTATTTATGTATTACCTCCTTTTTCTACTTTATAAATTTGGGGTACTAAGGGACATTCAACAGGAATTGGCATAGGGGATGTCTTGGTACCTGATTGGCTTACCCAACTATGGTTTTTGGGGGGTACAGGACATGGTGCTGGAACCATGTATAACGGTAAGACGTAGTCCTAAGTTGCTGGTGCATCCAGTAAGTGTATTGGCAAGTTATTGATGGCAAGAAACAGTAAGACAGTCTGTGGGATCATATCCTCTGGCAGTTAAAAATTTTAGAGGAAATGTTAACACCAAGTCACCAAAAAAAAAAAAAAAAAAAAAAAATACTACTACTATATGGAATATAAGTGTGGCTTTGATCTTGGTAATGGTACTACAAATGGTAATGCTGATAGCGCTAGTCACAGTGCATAAGCTCCAGTTATTGCTAAAAGTAAGACTGGATGGCTTCGCTATTGCGGCACGAAGTTTGGGGTTTGTGATCCAGGACCGTATTATTAAACAAAATAGGCCAGGATCAGCGGGGCAGGCCATAGAATTGATGGCCTACCCGGAGGACAAACGCCTCTGTATAGTAAAGTACGGGTTTGTTATACAGTGAAAGTAAAAGGCTATCAGAGGCAAGGAATTGGCGTTTAATCAGCTATAAGATACTGTACCATAGACTGTAACTCAGACCAGTTCGCGGTGGCTGAAATATGGGTTATGATAGGCGGGAGTGGACAATAACATATTTGATTATCACTCCACCAGGGCTGCAACTACATCTGCAGCAAAACGCCTTGATGTATCCATGGACCAAATCCTCAGGATTGCAGGATGGTTGTCGGAGAAAACGTTTCAGAAATGTTATAACAAACCAGTTAGCAGTATGGGAACGTTTTTCGGGGAACAATTTTAAGTTCTGTATGATAATTTATCCCTGAAGAATACAGGGTTATGATTTGAATTAATTCGATATTATTTATCATTTCCATTAAATAATTGGTATGAATGTTTTGAATATAATTAACAATTTCTCTCTAACTACCAAGGCAGTTGTGAAGCATGGACTCGTTTTCCACGGCGTGAGGTCACAGAGCTTTGAAATCTTTCATGGAGTCCCTCACGTGACTCCGAAGTAAAATAGTAAGATTAAACGAGAACTTACCAGTTTGAAGTTTGATCTGTATTTTATGAGGAGGAACGTTGAGAGAATACATGCCCTCCGCTCCCACCCTCATAGGGTCATATCTTAAACTGGTATCTCTTTAATAATCTTGCTATTTTAGGTCATTATAGTGTATCTGTGACCTCACACCGCTGCTTTGAAGGATGACACGCATGCGTCGTAATCGGGCTTCTTCATGTATTCCCTCAACGTTCCTCCTCATAAAATACAGATCAAACTTCAAACTGGTAAGTTCTCGTTTAATCTTACTATTATTGTGTTCATCGACTATTTTTTGTTTTTAAGGTGAGGGTTATAATTCTATAGCATCCCATGACAGCTTCAGGGACGGCTGTACTGATCTTAGACAATAGACAATAGACAATAGGTGCAGGAGGAGGCCATTCTTCCCTTCGAGCCAGCACCGCCATTCAATGTGATCATGGCTGATCATCCCCAATCAGTACCCCGTTCCTGCCTTCTCCCCGTATCCCCTGACTCCGCTATCTTTAAGAGCCCGATCTAGCTCTCTCTTGAAAGCATCCAGAGAACCGGCCTCCACCGCCCTCTGAGGCAGAGAATTCCACAGACTCACAACTCTCGGTGAGAAAAAGTGTTTCTTGCGAAAACTTGTGAACTTGCAAACTGCTGAGTAATGCCCCTGTCCCACTTGGGAGATTTTTTTGAGGCGACTACAGGCGACTAGGCTGTCGCGACATGGTTGCCTGGGTGTCACCTGTAAACATAGAAACATAGAAATTAGGTGCAGGAGTAGGCCATTCGGCCCTTCGAGCCTGCACTGCCATTCAATATGATCATGGCTGATCATCCAACTCAGTATCCTGTACCTGCCTTCTCTCCATACCCTCTGATCCCTTTAGCCACAAGGGCCACATCTAACTCCCTCTTAAATATAGCCAATGAACTGGCCTCGACTACCCTCTGTGGCAGAGAGTTCCAGAGATTCACCACTCTCTGTGTGAAAAAAGTTCTTCTCATCTCGGTTTTAAAGGATTTCCCCCTTATCCTTAAGCTGTGACCCCTTGTCCTGGACTTCCCCAACATCGGGAGCAATCTTCCTGCATCTAGCCTGTCCAACCCCTTAAGAATTTTGTAAGTTTCTATAAGATTCCCTCTCAATTTCCTAAATTCTAGAGAGTATAAACCAAGTCTATCCAGTCTTTCTTCATAAGACAGTCCTGACATCCCAGGAATCAGTCTGGTGAACCTTCTCTGCACTCCCTCTATGGCAATAATGTCCTTCCTCAGATTTGGAGACCAAAACTGTACGCAATACTCCAGGTGTGGTCTCACCAAGACCCTGTACAACTGTAGGGCCGCGAGTTTGTCCCCTCAGTTGCCCAAAGAGTCGTAGCGTCTATCTGCTCGCCGCTGGATTTTTGAAATGGTCGTAGCTTTTCGGCGACAGTCGTCGACAGTCGGCCAGTAGGTTGTCGCCAGGATAACGTGGGTGAATTCCATTGGCGACTACCTACGTCAACCGGGGACAGGCACCGGCGACTGAATCGTCTTGCCTTGTCCTAGCTTGTCGTGGGTGGATGTAGGTTGTCGTAGGTGGACGTCGTAATGGGTCGCCGTTTGTCGGTAGCTTGCCGTAGCTGTACCTCGACTAGGTGGTAGGTTGTTGTGGACATTGTCATAGACATTGTTATCGGGGGGGGGTCCAGTCGCTGGTTTTTCCGGTGACCTGCTACCACAATCATCACAGTTGCTGGTGGGCGCTGAAAAAATTGCCTAAGTGACCAAAGCCCATAACTCCAGCATCTCCTATACTCAACACTTCGTCTGATGAAGGCCCATGCGCAAAAAGCCTTCATCACCACACTACCTACCTGTGATGCCACTTACAAGGATCTAGTGTTACAGTCATTAAGTTATTGAAAAGACCTCTTCCACCCCTGCAACGGACTGTTCCAGCCGCTACGGTCAGGCAAACGCCTCCGTTGCCATGCAGTGAGAACGGAGGAGGTTGAGAAGGAGTTTCTTCCAGAGGCAATTCGGACTGTAAACGCCTTTCTCACCAGGGACTAACTCTACAGAACGTTTTTCCTTCCATTATTTATTATGTAAAAGAATATGTGTGTTGTGATTGTGTTTATAATTTGTTTGGTTGTTTTGTTGTTTGTCTTTTTGCACAAAAGTCCGCGAGCATTGCCACTTTCATTTCACTGCACATCTCGTATGTGTATGTGACAAATAAACTTGACTTGACTTGACTAGAGACATTGAGTGATACAGCGTGGAAACAGGGCCTTCAGCCCAACTTGCCCACACCGGCCAACATGTCCCAGCTACACTAGTCCCACCTGCCTGCGTTTGGTCCATATCCCTCCAAACCTGTCCTGTCCATGTACCTGTCTAACTGTTTCTTAAATGTTCAGAGAGGTCCTTCTGCAGTTGTACAGGGCCATGGTGAGACCACACCTGGAGTATTGTGTGCAGTTTTGGTCTCCAAATTTGAGGAAGGACATTTTTGTTATTGAGGGGAGTGCAGCGTAGGTTTGTGACTGCCATATGCTGAGAGAATGGAGTGGCTGAGCTTGTACACTCTGGAGTTTAGAAGGATGAGAGGGGATCTTATTGAAATATAAGATTATGAAGGAATTGAACATGCTAGAGGCAGGAGACATGTTCCCGATGTTGGGGGAGTCCAGAACCAGGGGCCACAGTTTAAAAATAAGGGGTAAGATATTTAGACCGGAGACAAGGAAAAACCTTTTCACAAAGAGAGTTGTGAGTTTGTGGAATTCTCTGCCTCAGAAGGCAGTGGAGGCCAGTTCTCTGGATGCTTTCAAGAGAAAGTTAGATAAAGCTCTTAAAGATAGCGGAGTCAGGGGATATGGGGAGAAGGCAGGAACGGGGTACTGATTGGGGATGATCAGCCATGATCACATTGAATGGCGGTGCTGGCTCGAAGGGCCGAATGGCCTACTCCAGCACCTATTGTCTATTGTCTATACCATTTCTATGTCATTCTATTTTCCCCTCCACACTGGCAAGGTGGCACAGCGGTAGAGTTGCTGCCTCACGGCGCTAGAGACCCGGGTTCGATTCTGACCACGGGTGCTTGTCTGTGCGGAGTTTGTACGTTCTCCCCGTGACCTGCGTGGGTTTTTCCAAGATCTTCGGTTTCCTCCCACACTCCAAAGACGTGCAGGTTTTGTAAGTTAATTGGCTTGGTAAAGTTGTAAATTGTCGCAAGTGTGTGTAGGATAGTGTTAGTGTGCGGGGATCGCTGGTCGGCGCGGACTCGGTGGGCCGAAGGGCCTGTTTCCGCGCTGTATCTCTAAAGGAAATTCAGAGTGTCTCCGAGGATCCTCCAGTGCTTCTACGCAGCGGCGGTGGAAAGCATCTTGTCCGGGAACATTACCATCTGGTTTGGGAATTGCTCTGCCAAGGACAAGAAGGCTCTGCAGAGAGTAGTGCGTTCGGCCGAACGCACTATGGGAACTTCACTCTCCCCCCTGCAGGAACTATACAACAGGAGGTGCAACTCCAGAGCAAATAAAATCATGGGAGACCCCTTCCACCCCTGCAACGGACTGTTCCAGCTGCTACGGTCAGGCAAACGCCTCCGTTGCCATGCGGTGAGAACGGAGAGGTTGAGAAGGAGTTTCTTCCCAGAGGCAATTCGGACTGTAAACGCCTTTCTCACCAGGGACTAACTCTACTGAACGTTTTTCCTTCCATTATTTATTATGTAAAAGAATATGTGTGTTATGATTGTGTTTATAATTTGTTTGGTTGTTTTGTTGTTTGTCTTTTGCACAAAAGTCCGCGAGCATTGCCACTTTCATTTCACTGCACATCTCGTATGTGTATGTGACAAATAAACTTGAGTTGACTTGAACTAAAGCTAAACTAAACTCCCTACGCGCATGGGGGGAATTTTACACTGGCCAATTGGCGAGTGGGTGAGCGGTGGAATCTGAAGGAGTTTGGTTTAGTTTAGTTTTGTTTAGATTAATTCGATCTTGACCACGACTGCCACCTGTACGAAGTTTGCACGTTCTCCCCGTGACCTGTGTGGATTTCTCCCCGGTGCCCTGGTTACCCCCCCACCCTCCAAAGGCCTGCAGGTTTGTAGGTTAATTGGCTTCTGCAAGATGCAAATTGTGTGGGATAGCGCTCGTGTGCGGGGTGATCGGCAGTCGGCGCGGACTCAAGGGCCTGTTTCTACTGAAGACAGACACAAAATGCTGGAGTAACTCAGCGGGGCAGGCAGCGTCTCTGGAGAGAAGGAATGTGTGGTCGTTCCGGGTCGAGACCCTTCTTCAGAACTTCAGGCCTGTTTCTGGGCTGTATCTCTGGGTGATTTTTTCGGCTACTACCGGCATCGTTGACTGACGTATATCACGTCACTGCAGCGTGACACGGCGCGATAACGTAATGACGCGCGAGGTATTTTTTCGAGCGCCGCAACATTTTTCTCGTCGCCGCTGGGTTTTGAAACGTTCAAAATCTTTTGACGACACTGATTTCACGCCGGCTGCCGTCGAAAAAAATCGGCAAGTGGGACAGGCCCTTAAAGAGTGGCACGGTTCCTTAAGCATGAAGGAGAAGAGAAGGAGGAGAGAAGTCCAGGGAGGTTTTTTTTTATAAACGACTGCTTAAGACACATCTGCTAGTGCACAAGAGTCCAGGCCAGAAGGAGAACAGAGATCTTGGAGGTTTCTTTCAGATGGTTAAATAATTTTAATGATATCCATGGGTAAAATTAGTGAATTACTTCAGGACCATAACAACATAATTGCTCTGCGGGGATATTGGAAATAACAACACATCACGGAAGGACAAACACAATAAACATAGATTGCCCTCCAGGGGACTTGATATTCCACTGAAGGATAGCAATCTTAGAACAATTATCATTTCATCCTAGCTGTAAAACTATTTGCCCTCCTTAAGTCTTCTACTTACTGCATTGTCAATTGACTTATCCGTGTTTTACCAGATCCTGATTAATCCCGAAGACAGACACACAAAATGCTGGAGTAACTCAGCGAGACGGGCAGTGCAGCCTCTGTGGCATTGCCTGTCTATCTTCGATGTAAACCAGCATCTGCAGTTCTCTCCGACTGTTTAATCCTGATGCTTTCACAAGGAACTGCAGATGCTGGGAACTTCAATAGACAATAGACAATAGGTTCAGGAGTAGGCCATTCGGCCCTTCGAGCCAGCACCGCCATTCAATGTGATCATGGCTGATCATCCCCAATCAGTACCCCGTTCCTGCCTTCTCCCCATATCCCCGGACTCCGCTATTTTTAATAGCTCTCTCTGCCTCCACCGCCCTGAGGCAGAGAATTCCACAGACTCACCACTCTCTGTGAGAAAAAGTGTTTCCTTGTCTCCGTTCTAAATGGCTTACTCCTTATTCTTAAACTGTGGCCCCTGGTTCTGGACTCCCCCAACATCGGGAACATTTTTCCTGTCTCTAGCGTGTCCAAGCCCTTAACAATCTTATATGTTTCAGTGAGATACCCTCTCATCCTTCTAAACTCCAAAGTGTACAAGCCCAGCCGCTCCATTTTCTCAGCATATGACAGTCCCGCCATCCCGGGTATTAACCTGGTAAACCTACGCTGCACTCCCTCAATAGCAAGAATTCAGCACAAGTCTCTTCCAGATTAAAACACAAAGTGCCGGAGTAATTTACTGTTAGTTTTAGTTTAGTTTAGAATCAGGCCCTTTGGCCCACCGTGTCCGCGCTGACCAGCGATCCCCGCACACTAGCACAACCCTACACACACACACATACTAGGGACAATGTACACATACACCAAGCCAATTAATCTACACGCCTGCACGTCTTTGGAGTGTGGGAGGAAACCGAAGATCTCGGAGAAAACCCACACGCAGGTCACGGGGAGAACGTGCAAACTCCGTACAGACAGCACCCGTAGTCGGGATCGAACCCGGGTCTCCGGCGCGGCAAGCCCTGTAAGGCAACAACTCTACCGCTGCGCCACCGTGCCGTAATTCAGTGGGTCAGGCAGCATCTGTGGAGAAAATGGACAGACCGCGTTTCAGGTCAGGACCCTTCTTCAGCCTGGTATTGTCATATTGTCACATGTACCAAGGCGGTTTAGTTCACATGCACCAGTCAGAAGAAGGGTCTCGACCCGAAACGCCACTATCCACGTTCTTCACAGATGCTGCCTGACCTGCTGAGTTACTCCAGCACTTTGTGTCCATCTTTTGTAGGTGGATCAATGTTTCATTTAGTTTAGACCCGAGACGTCACCCACTCCTTCTCTCCAGCGATGTTGCCTGTCTCGCTGAGTTACTCCGGAACTTTGTGCCTATCTTCAGCAAAAACGATACATGATTACAATCAAACTGGCCACAGTGCACAGACGCAGGATAAAGAGATTCACATTTATGAATATGAATAGGTTTATTGGCCAAGTATTCACATACAAGGAATTTGCCCTGGTGCTCCGCCCGCAAGTGACAACATGACGTACAGTGACAGTTAGGAATGACACATAAAACATTAAACATTAATAATAAAACATTATCGATTAAACATGTGAATTAAATAAAATACCAGAGCAAAAGGAGGCTACAGATTTTTGGTTGTTGAGTAGAGCTACTACTCGTGGAAAAAAAGCTGTGTTTATGTCTGGCTGTGACAGCTTTGACAGTCCGGAGTCGCCTTCCAGAGGGAAGTGATTCAAAGAGTTTGTGGCCAGGGTGAGAGGGGTCAGAGATGATCTTGCCCGCTCGCTTCCTGGCCCTTGCAGTGTACAGTTCATCAATGGAGGGAAGGTTGCAGCCAATAACCTTCTCTGCTGATCGGACGATTCGCCGCAGCCTCCAGATGTCGTGCTTGGTGGCTGAGCCGAACCAGACCATGATGGAGAAGGTGAGGACAGACTCTACGATGGCCGTGTAGAATTGGACCATCATTGCCTGTGGCAGATTGTGCTTCCTCAGCTGCCGCAGGAAGTACATCCTCTGTTGTGCCTTTTTGACTGTGGAGTTGATGGTAGCCTCCCCCACTTAAGGTCCTTGGAGGTGATGGTTCCCAGGAACTTAAAAGACTCCACAGATGTGACTGTGGTGTTGTTGATGGTGAGTGGGGTGAGGGAAGAGGGGGGGGGCTCTCCTAAAGTCTACAATCAAGTCAAGTCCACACTAAAGATGAGGTTGTAGGGGGGTGAGAACTGTTCTCTCTTTGGTGAGAGGATGGTTCAGTTGCCTCATAACAGCCGGGAAGAAACTGTCCCTGAATCTGGAGGTGTGCGTTTACACACTTCTGTACCTTTTGCCCGATGGGAGAGGAGGAGAGAAGAGGGAGTGGCCGGCATTTTGTGTCTATCTTCAGTGACACTTAAGTAAGCCAGGGACTGATTGTATCTTGGGTGACGTTTCGGGTCGAGACCCTTCTTCAGTTTGAAGAAAGGTCTCGACCCGAACGTCGACCATTCCTTCTCTCCGGAGATGCTGCCTCACCCGCTGAGTTACTCCAGCATTTTGTCTCCACCTTCGATTTAAAACAGCACCTGCAGTTCTTTCTTACACACTGATTGTATCTTGGTACACGGGGCATTAATAAACCAATACCGGCACTTGTAGCTATGCAGATACAATGATCCACAAGACATTATTCTGCTGGCTACATATTATCACATTCAAACCCTTCAGCAAAACAATGTTATTTTTAACCTGAACTTAGACACAAAATGCAGGAGTAACTCAGCGGGACAGGCAACATCTCTGGAGAGAAGATACGGGTGTCGTTTCGGGTCAAGGCCCACCAGGTATGCAGATGATACAACGATGATTGGCCTCATCAGCAACAACGATGAGTTGGCCTACAGGGAGGAGGTCCAGCACTTAGCAGCATGGTGCGCTGACAACAACTTGGCCCTTAACTCCAAGAAGACCAAGGAGCTCATTGTAGACTTCAGGAAGTCCAGAGGCGGCACGCACACCCCCATCCACATTAACGGGACGGAGGTGGAACGTGTTTCTAGCTTCAGGTTCCTGGGGGTCAACATCTCCAATGACCTCTCTTGGACCCACAATACCTCAACTCTGATCAAGAAGGCTCACCAGCGTCTCTTCTTCCTGAGGAGACTGAAGAAGGTCCATCTGTCTCCTCAGATCCTGGTGAACTTCTACCGCTGCACCATCGAGAGCATCCTTACCAACTGTATCGCGGTATGGTACGGCAACTGCTCTGTCTCCGACCGGAAGGCATTGCAGAGGGTGGTGAAAATTGCCCAACGCATCAACGGTTCCTCGCTCCCCTCCATTGAGTCTGTCCAAAGCAAGCGCTGTCTGCGGAGGGTGCTCAGCATCGCCAAGGACTGCTCTCACCCCAACCATGGACTGTTTACCCTCCTACCATCCGGGAGGCGCTACAGGTCTCTCCGTTGCCGAACCAGCAGGTCGAGGAACAGCTTCTTTCCGGCGGCTGTCACTCTACTCAACAACGTACCTCGGTGACTGCCAATCACCCCCCCCCCCCCCCGGACACTTATTATTATTTATTCAAATCATTTGCTATGTCGCTCTTCCAGGGAGATGCTAAATGCATTTCGTTGTCTCTGTACTGTACACTGACAATGACAATTAAAATTGAATCTGAATCTGAATCTTCTTCAGACTGAGAGTCAGAGGAGAAGGAATCTAGAGATATGGAGAAGTAAGGGCTTGTCCTATTTTCACGACCTAATTCATGACCGTTTTAACTCGTCAGGCTAGAAAAACGCCCCAACCTACTTGATGCCACGAGTACCTACAACTAACATCACGACTGACCTATGACCTACCTACGACCTCCTACGACCTCGTGACGACCATGCTGCGAGTATGAGTCAAGGGCAAACTCGGCAGAGGTCGTGAGAGTGGAACAGGCCTTTAAGGCCCTAGTGAGACCACACCTGGAGTATTGTGTGCAGTTCTGGTCTCCAAATATGAGGAAGGACATTCTTGCTATTGAGGGAGTGCAGCGTAGGTTTACAAGGTTAATTCCCGGGATGGCGGGACTGTCATATGCTGATAGAATGGAGCGGCTGGGCTTGTACACTCTGGAGTTTAGAAGGATGAGAGGAGTTCTTATTGAAACATATAAGATTATTAAGGGTTTGGACATGCTAGAGGATGGAAACATGTTCCCAATGTTGGGGGAGTCCAGAACCTGGGGCCGCAGTTTAAGAATAAGGGGTCAGCCATTTAGAACGGAGACGAGGAAACACTTTTGGTGAAGTTCCTCCAATTTGCGCTGGGCCTCACTCTGACAATGGAAGAGGCCCAGGACAGACAGGCCAGTGTGGGAATGGGAAAGGGAGTTAAAGTGAAGATAGACACAAAATGCTGGAGTAACTCAGCGGGACAGGCAGCATCGCTGGAGAGAAGGAATAGGTGACGTTTCGGGTCGTTTCATGTTTTGCTTGGAGGGCTCGTAACAAAATCTTTTCACTGTATCTCGGTACACGTGACAGTAAACTAAACTGAAATCTCCTGCGGTAGGTATTTTGTTGTCTCTCACTTCAAGTAACCACCTGCATCCCCCCCGCTCCATCCCTCCCTCCCCCCCCCCCCCCCCCCCCACCAGTTTCAAAGCCGTCTTGTTGAGTCCCATTGTCGGTAACCCGTTTTCACCTAGCACACAGCTAACAACGGCCTGTTGCCCTTATCACCATTATTCCTTTTGCGTATCTGTACTGTATCTGTATCTCTCGACATCACCGTCTATGTCTCTCGTTTCCCTCCCCCAACCCCCAACCCCGACTCTCAGTCAGACAACCTTCTACCACTGCACCACAGAGAGCGTACTAACACATGGCATCTCTGTGTGGTATCTCAGCTGCACGGAGGCGGAGAGGAGAGTTCTTCATCGCGTCGTCCACAGAGCGCAGAGGATTATTGGGACACAGCTACCACCCTTAGAAACATAGAAATTAGGTGCAGGAGTAGGCCATTCGGCCCTTCGAGCCAGCACCGCCATTCAATATGATCATGGCTGATCATCCAACTCAGTATCCCGTACCTGCCTTCTCTCCATACCCTCTGATCCCCTTAGCCACAAGGGCCACATCTAACTCCCTCTTAAATATAGCCAATGAACTGTGGCCTCGACTACCCTCTGCGGCAGAGAGTTCCAGAGATTCACCACTCTCTGTGTGAAAAAGGTTCTTCTCATCTCGGTTTTAAAGGATTTCCCCCTTATCCTTAAACTGTGACCCCTTGTCCTGGACTTCCCCAACATCAGGAACAATCTTCCTGCATCTAGCCTGTCCAACCCCTTAAGAATTTTGTAAGTTTCTATAAGATCCCCTCTCAATCTCCTAAATTCTAGAGAGTATAAACCAAGTCTATCCAGTCTTTCTTCATAAGACAGTCCTGACATCCCAGGAATCAGTCTGGTGAACCTTCTCTGCACTCCCTCTATGGCAATAATGTCCTTCCTCAGATTTGGAGACCAAAACTGTACGCAATACTCCAGGTGTGGTCTCACCAAGACCCTGTACAACTGCAGTAGAACCTCCCTGCTCCTATACTCAAATCCTCTTGCTATGAAAGCCAACATACCATTCGCTTTCTTTACTGCCTGCTGCACCTGCATGCCTACCTTCAATGACTGGTGTACCATGACACCCAGGTCTCGCTGCATCTCCCCCTTTCCCAGTCGGCCACCATTTAGATAATAGTCTGCTTTCCCGTTTTTGCCACCAAAATGGATGGCTTCTACCTTCTACCACTGCACCACAGAGAGCGTACTAACACATGGCATCTCTGTGTGGTATCTCAGCTGCACGGAGGCGGAGAGGAGAGCTCTTCATCGCGTCGTCCACAGAGGGCAGAGGATTATTGGGACACAGCTACCAGCCTTGGGGGGCATCTACCACACACGGTGCCTCAGGAAGGCCGTCAGCATCCACAAGGACCCCTCACGCCCTTGTAATGGACTGTTCGAACTCCTACCTTCAAGGCCTTCTACGCCCGAACCTCGAGACTCAGGAGCAGTTTCATTCCCAGAGCTATCGCTGCTGTGAACCGGCCCTGCTGAGTGCCCCCCACCCGCTACCCCCATGGACTGTATTCACGCTCATCGACCCGGCACAGACATATTTGCACTTTAGACTTTTACTGTGTTACTGTTCTTTTAAAAAATATATAAATCATGTTTCTCGGGGTATCTAAATCTAAATGTTATTAGTTATTTAAGTTATGACTATCGGATGGAAGCTGCACACCAAATCTCGTTGCAGCTATGGGCAATGACAATAAAATATATTATTATTATTAAGAAGGGATTTGACCAGAAACATCACCCGTCCCTTCTCTCCAGAGATGCTGCCTGTCCCGCTGAGTTACTCCAGCGTTTTGTGTCTGTCTTCGGTTTGAACCAGCGTTTTCCCTCCGACACTGTTCGACCCTTTAACTAACGTCTGGCGACTCCCGAGCAGGAACGGCCTGGCATTCGTAAGTCACTCGCTGCTGCTTGCGAACGTCACGCAGAGAGCGGGCTGCACAACTGGAGTAATTTTAAAAAGCAGCAGGCTGATATTTCTCCGCTGTGATCTAATGAAAGGCTTTGTGAACTAAAACTTTAATAAAACCATTAAACAGATGGGCTAACAACTGCACTAAAACAGCAGGCCAAACTCATTCTGACATGACGGGGCAGAAGACGGGCAGAGTGAAGACCAAGTGGGGGAAATTAAGGCTGTAAACAGCAGGACAAACTATGATGTTGTTGCTTTTTAATATAGCTGAAGGAGGAAGCGCTCTACACTGGTCCGTTTTAGTGCTTCAATCAGCCTTCAATTTGAACCAAACTACAGTAATTTAGCAGCCTGCTGCCTTAGTCCCTGAGTTTAGTTTAGTTTAGAGATACATCACGGAAACAGGCCGTTCGGCCCATCGAGTCCTCGCCACCCAGCGATCCTCGCACACTGACGCTATCCTGCACGCACTAGGGACGATATTTTTACATTATGCGTTTAAACCAAGCCAGTTAAGGGCCTGTACCACGAGCATGCGACTGCAACGGCAAGCGCGACTGCAAGCGGCAAGCGCGACCTAACGTGGACGCTTGAGCCGTACGGCCTCGCGGGGCCGGTCCCACTTCGATTGTCGGAGCCGTATGGAGTTGTGCGGAGCTGGTCCCGACATCGCGCGGGGCTCAGAAAAACTGACCGTGTTCAAAAATTCCGTGCGGCAACGGACTGCCGGCCCGCTGCCGCCTCGACGCCGTACGCAACGCCTCGACGGGCGTGCGCAGCATCTCGACGCCGCACGTCACGCGCAAACTTCCCGTGGACTTTGCTTGAACTTCACGTCACTCAATCGACCTCCGTGCGTGTAGATGACACGTGCATGTACCTTTTCAATCTGAGCGTAGCGCTGCTCGGCCGGGGTCATGGTGCGGGACGCATTGGAAACGGGCAGCTGCCGGCCATCGTGGAGCTGCAGGCAGGCGGCACCCAGACCGAATTTTGAACGGCGCAGGTGAGAACGATGGGAGCACCAAGACCGCTTGGGGCTGAAGCCTGACCCGCAAAAAACGGCTGCTGTCTCCGGGATGTCCTCGCCCACCGACGTGCCCAGCCTGCAGCATTTCCTGGGCATGGTCAACTACCTGGGGAAGTTCATCCCCGACCTCAGCGAGCTGAGCGCGCCCCTGAGGGAGCTTATCAAGAAGGACACTGCCTGGGCCTGGTTCCCGCGTCACCAAAATGCTTTTGACGTCCTTCATAAACATAGAAACATAGAAACATAGAAATTAGGTGCAGGAGTAGGCCATTCGGCCCTTCGAGCCTGCACCGCCATTCGATATGATCATGGCTGATCATCCAACTCAGTATCCCGTACCTGCCTTCTCTCCATACCCCCTGATCCCCTTAGCCACAAGGGCCACATCTAACTCCCTCTTAAATATAGCCAATGAACTGGCCTCAACTACCCTCTGTGGCAGAGAGTTCCAGAGATTCACCATTCTCTGTGTGAAAAAAGTTCTTCTCATCTCGGTTTTAAAGGATTTCCCCTTTATCCTTAAGCTGTGACCCCTTGTCCTGGACTTCCCCAACATCGGGAGCAATCTTCCTGCATCTAGCCTGTCCAACCCCTTAAGAATTTTGTAAGTTTCTATAAACGAACGTCCTTTAATTCTGAGGCTGTGACCTCTGGTCCTAGACTCCCCCACTAGTGGAAACATCCTCTCCACATCCACTCTGTCCAGGCCTTTCACTATTCGGTACATTTCAATGAGGTTCCCCCCTCATTGTTAGGTAACCTACCTACAACCGACCTGTCCCGCTGAATTCCTCCAGCTTTTTGTGTCTCTCTGCGGGTGATACCAGCATCTGTCGTTCCATATTCTGGTGTCTGAAGACGGGTTCAGACCCGAAACGTCACACGAGATTTTCCTCCAGAGATGCTGACTGACCCACTGAGATACTCCGGCACTTCATATCTTTTTTTTCATAATCTTCAGTTGTACTGCAAGTCTGGGGTTATGGGGAGAAGGCAAGGCAAGGCAAGGCAACTTTATTTATATAGCACATTTCATACACGAGGCAGACTCAAAGTGCTTCACATAAAAACATGTCATACAATAAAATGAAATAATAAAATGAAATAAAATAGAACTAAAAGAAAAGAAAAGCAAAATTAAAAATGCATTATAAAAAGTGCAAAAGTTAAAAGTGCAATGTAGTTAAGATTTAGCTGAAAGCTAAAGTAAACATAAAAGTTTTCAGTCTTGTTTTAAAAGTGGTCAAAGTTGAGGCAAGTCTTAAATCTTAAGGAAGTTTATTCCAGCTATTTGTTGCATGGTAACTAAATCCTCCTTTCCCATGTTTTGTATTTACTCTGGGAATCACTAACAGATTGGTTTCAGAAGATCTTAGCGGTCTAGAAGGCTTATATAGTGGAAGCATGTCAGTGATATACTTTGGCCCTAAACCATGTAGAGAAGGCAGGAGAATGGGGTTAGGAGGGAGAGATAGATCAGCCATTGGTGAATGGTGGAGTAGACTTGATGGGCCGAATGGCCAAATTCTGCTTCTAGAATATTCGGAATTTATGAAGTTAGAGGAACGCTCGAGGCAGGAAACATGTTCCTGATGCTGGGTGAGTCCAGAACCAAGGGTCACAGTTTAAGAATAAAGGGGTAAGCCATTTAGAATGTAGATGAGGAAATACTTTTTCTCCCAGAGAGTTGTGAGTCTGTGAACTCAGAGGGTGGTGGAGGCCGGTTCTCTGGATGCTTTCAAGAGAGCTTTAGACAGAGCTCTTAAAGATAGCGGAGTCAGGGGATATGGGGAGAAGGCAGGAACGGGGTGCTGATTGGGGATGATCAGCCGTGATCACATTGAATGGCGGTGCTGGCTCGAAGGGCCGAATGGCCTACTCCTGCAACTATTGTCTATTGACTAGTGGCGGTAGAGTTGCTGCCTCACAGAGGTTTCGATCCCAAGTCCAGTTGCTGTCTTTACGGAGTTTTACGTTCTCCCCGTGACCTGTGTGGGTTTTCTCCGAGATCTTTAGTTTCCTCCCACACTCCAAAGACGTGCAGGTTTGTGGGTTAATTGGCTTGGTGTAAATGTAAATATTCCCTAGCGTGTGTAGGATAGCGTTAGTGTTTGGGGATCGCTGGTCGGCGCGGACTCAGTGGGCACCGCAATGAATGGCTGGAAGGATAATTCAGTGTTAAATCCAACTGCAAACAGCTGTTGAAGAAGGGTCTGAAGAATGGTCTCGACCCAAAACGTCACCTATTCCTTCGCTCCATAGATGCTGCCTCACCCGCTGAGTTTCTCCAGCATTTTTGTCTACCAGCAAACAGCATAATCCTTTAATGACACAGAAACATAGACAATAGGTGCAGGAGTAGGCCATTCAGCCCTTCGAGCCAGCACCGCCATTCAATGTGATCATGGCGATCATCTAAATTCAGTACCTCGTTCCTGCCTTCTCCCCATATCCCTTGATTCCGTTAGCCCTATTTAACTCTCTCTTGAAAACATCCAGTGAATCGGCCTCCACTGCCTTCTGTGGCAGAGAATTCCACAGATTCACAACTCTCTGGGTGAAAAATGTTTTTCCTCATCTCAGTCTTAAATGGCCTCCCCCTTCTTAAGAATACTTAAGAAAGGTATTGTATTAGAAACATAGAAACATAGAAAATAGGTGCAGGAGTAGGCCATTCGGCCCTTCGAGCCTGCACCGCCATTCAATGTGATCATGGCTGATCATTCAACTCAGTATCCCGTACCTGCCTTCTCTCCATACCCCCTGATCCCTTTAGCCACAAGGGCCACATCTAACTCCCTCTATAGCCAATGAACTGTGTGGCCTCAACTACCTTCTGCGGCAGAGAATTCCACAGATTCACCACTCTCTGTGTGAAAAATGTTTTTCTCATCTCGGTCCTAAAAGACTTCCCCCTTATCCTTGAACTGTGACCCCTTGTTCTGGACTTCCCCAACATCGGGAACAATCTTCCTGCATCTAGCCTGTCCAACCCCTTAAGAATTTTGTAAGTTTCTATAAGACCCCCCCTCAATCTTCTAAATTCTAGCGAGTACAAGCCGAGTCTATCCAGTCTTTCTTCGTATGAAAGTCCTGACATCCCAGTAATCAGTCTGGTGAACCTTCTCTATACTGGAGAGACTATGGCAAGAATGTCTTTCCTCAGATTAGGAGACCAGAACTATACGCAATACTCCAGGTGTGGTCTCACCAAGACCCTGTACAACTGCAGTAGAACCTCCCTGCTCCTATACTCAAATCCTTTTGCTATGAATGCATTGTATTGTCTTGCTGCTGACTGGTTAGCATTCAATTAAAAAAAATCTTTACCCCTGTACCTCGGTACACGTGACAATGAACTAAACTGAGCTGAACTAGATCACTAACGATAAATCTTTACTCCGTAATGTTAAGGACTTGCTTGGGTGCCCTTGCAATAAGCAGACAAGTTAAACCCTGTAAAGGACTCTGGAATGAGACATCAAATAGTGGCTCCATCTGCCATCTTCATTGATGCCAGAGTTCTGTTGGCATCATGCGGTGGAGCAGCAGAAATGTCCTTGCCAATGTCAGGCCGATATTTTTGTTTCAGTCAAGATAGACGCAAAAAAGCTGGAGTAACTCAGCGGGCCAGGCAGCATCTCTGGGGAGGAGGAACAGGTGATGTTTCGGGTCGAGACCCTTCCGTGGAGTTCGTCGGAGAGAGGGGGGGGGAGGGCAGCCTCTTCAGAGTCGCCATACCTCGCCATATTGTCCATTGTCTCTGCCTCTGAGGGCGGTGGATGCCGGTTCTCTGGATAGAAACATAGAAACATAGAAATTAGGTGCAGGAGTAGGCCATTCGGCCCTTCGAGCCTGCACCGCCATTCAATATGATCATGGTTGATCATCCAACTCAGTATCCCGTACCTGCCTTCTCTCCATACCCCCTGATCCAATGCATTTCGTTGTCTCTGTACTGTACACTGACAATGACAATTAAATTGAATCTGAATCTGAATCTGAATCTGAATCCCCTTAGCCACAAGGGCCACATCTAACTCCCTCTTAAATATAGCAAATAGGTGCTTTCAAGAGAGAACTAGAACTTGGAAGATTGCGGAGTCAGGGGATATGGGGAGAAGGCAGGAACGGGGCACTGATTGGGGATGATCAGCCATAATCACATTGAATGGCGGTGCTGGCTCGAAGGGCCGAATGGCCTACTCCTGCACCTATTGTCTATTGTCTATTGCTTTGCGGGGGGATTTTCGCAGCGGAGCAGGCACAATGTGCGGAGGGGGAACTGCAAATGCAGGTTTACGCCGAAGATAGGCACAAAATGCCGGGGTAACTCAGCGCAACAGGCAGCATCTCTGAAGACATCATAACGTCATGAGTGCTAGGAGCAGAATTAGGCCACTCGGCCCATCAACTCTACTCCGCCATTCAATCATGGCTGACCTATCTCTCCCTCCTCACCCCATTCTCCTGCCTTCTCCCCATAACCCCTCATGCCCGAGAGAGGGAGAGGACTCATTTTGTTTTTTTGGTGGCGATTAATGGAGTGCCCATTGCTCATGGGGGTGGATGCGGAGATGTGGATGGGAGGGATGCCGACACTGTGGGTCTCACGAGTCAATAGTCAAGGAAAGTTTTATTGTCATGTGTCCCAGATAGGGTAATGAAATTCTTGCTTGCTGCAGCACAACAGAATATGTAAACATAATACAGACCGGCAGATAAAAGTTCAGTGTGTCTATATACACAACTAAGTTACAAACTTTCAACAACTAAGTTACAGAGAAAGGTTGAACAAGTTAGGTCTTTATTCTCTGGAGCGCAGAAGGTTAAGGGGGGACTTGATAGAGGTCTTTAAAATGATGAGAGGGATAGACAGAGTTGATGTGGACAAGCTTTTCCCTTTGAGAATAGGGAAGATTCAAACAAGAGGACATGACTTCAGAATTAAGGGACAGAAGTTTAGGGGTAACATGAGGGGGAACTTCTTTACTCAGAGAGTGGTGGCGGTGTGGAATGAGCTTCCAGTGGAAGTGGTGGAGGCAGGTTCGTTGGTATCATTTAAAAATAAATTGGATAGGCATATGGATGAGAAGGGAATGGAGGGTTATGGTATGAGTGCAGGCAGGTGGGACTAAGGGGAAAAAAAGTTGTTCGGCACGGACTTGTAGGGCCGAGATGGCCTGTTTCCGTGCTGTAATTGTTATATGGTTATATGGTTATATACCATAGACCATATATATACACAATAAATACACGGATCAAGTGACATAGTAATAATAGGCTGTTATTGTTCAGAGTTTGTTTGATGTTGTGTTTAATAGCCTGATGGCTGTGGGGGAAGAAGCTGTTCCTGAACGTTACGGTTTTCAGGCTCCTGTACCTTCTTCCCGATGGCAACGGAGACATGAGTGTGTGACCAGGATGGTGTGGGTCTTTGATGATGTTGGCTGCCTTTTCGAGGCAGCGACTGCGATAGATCCCTTCGATGGTGAGGAGGTCAGAGGCGATGATGGGCTGGGCAGTGGTCACAACTTTCTGCAGTCTTTTCCGCTCCTGGACGTTCAAGTTGCCGAACCAGGCCATGGTGCAACCGGTCAGCTTGCTCTCTACTGTGCACCTGTATATAGGTTCGAGAGAGTCTTCCTTGTACTCTCTCTGCAGTCGCTCTCTCCACTACGCACACGCACGTTGCGGAGTTGTAACCTTGTCAGTGCCCTTTAGGTGGCCACTATTTGTATACCATGGCAAGGCAAAGTTACAATTTACACATGCACCAAGCCAATTAGCCTACAAACCTGCACGTCTTTTTGAGTGTGGGAGGAAACCGAAGATCTCGGAGAAAACCCGCGCAGGTCACGGGGAGAACGTGCAAACTCCGTACAGACAGCGCCCGTAGTCAGGACTGAACCCGGGTCTCTAGCACTCATAGGAAACAGGCCTAACTTGCCAACATGTATGACTCTACGACACCCAGGCTGGACAACACCAACACAAAATGATCCAAAAACCATCTTCTTTCGTCCCACACAATTAAGTCGTGTATTTTGTGGCTCTATAAGGCGCTGGTCAGGCCGCATTTGGAGTTTGTTGAGCAATTTTGGGCCCCGTATCTGAAGGAAGGATGTGCTGGCTCTGGAGAGGGTCCAGAGGAGGTTTCTAAGAATGATGCTGCTGCACCCACTGAGTTTCTCCACCTTTTTTTGTGTACCTTCTCTGTACTCCCTCTATGACAAGAATGTCTTTCCTCAGATTAGGAGACCAAAAACTGTCTTGGGGGAGCGATGCCAGAGAGGGCATGAAGGCAGTGTACGGGGGGTCGTTTCGATGTACCCAGCCACTATCCTGCTGGTCTTGTTGAGGATAGAGTCTATTGTACGAGCATGGCATGATCTGCGCCATGCTGGGCAGGCATATTCAGCGGGTGGAGAAGCACAAGGCTAGTGCCGATGTACACAAGTGCAGGGAGAGCACCACGGCGGGGGGAGGTTGGAGAGCAAGTGAAAGAGTCTTACATGCCGCGTGGATGTTTGTTATCGGGGCGATTACCACGGAGAGAGCTTTGCTATTGTGCAGAGATAATACACAAAGCCAGGCAGCCTAGCGAGATATCGGTTAACCTGAACTCGTCAGCAATTTAAGGGATTACTTTCCTAAATATACACAGAAGCTGCCTATAACCTGCCCGATAAACCGACTCCAGTCGGGGAACTAAAGAGTAGCTGAAGTGCCTGATTTACTGGAAGCTTTTAGAAAGCCGCAGTGTTCTTTCAAGATATATTCAAATGCAAAAAGACCTGTCACTTTGGCCATGGGCTTTGATATTTTCCATTGCCTGACATAAATAAGACATTAGATTGAAAGAGATTTCTGATTAATGTTTCAGCAAATGTAAATAAAGCATTTTAATAGATGTTTGCTCCATTTAAACCGCAACTCTGGAATAATCATTAGAATTGTATTAAATTCATGAATTTCTTATGAATTTATTTTAAAAGTGTAAATTTTTTATGCAGCTGTTAAATGTATGATTTGAATATGTTTCATTGCAAGGAAAATATTTTTCGAGGTCATTAAAATTTGAATTCAATATTGTTGAGTTTACACTTCAAAAACGTTACTGATTAGGATGAATTATGCGTGTCGCTTCCTTCATCAACATGCTTACTTTGAACATGTTGCAAAGAGGCATTAAACTTTTAATACCATACCGCTGTTAACTCTCCATTTTCCAGACTTCGCATTTCTTCGGTCAAAAACTTAGCAGGAGTGACGGGATGGCATGGTGGCACAGCGGTAGAGTTGCCGCCTCACATAAAACATAGAAACATAGAAATTAGGTGCAGGAGTAGGCCATTCGGCCCTTCGAGCCTGCACCGCCATTCAATATGATCATGGCTGATCATCCAACTCAGTATCCTGTACCTGCCTTCTCTCCATACCCCCTGATCCCTTTAGCCACAAGGGCCACATCTAACTCCCTCTTAAATACAGCCAACGAACTGTGGCCTCGACTACCTTCTGTGGCAGAGAGTTCCACAGATTCACCACTCTCTGTGTGAAAAATGTTTTCCTCATCTCGGTCCTAAAAGATTTCCCCCTTATCCTTAAACTGTGTGACCCCTTGTTCTGGACTTCCCCAACATCGGGAACAATCTTCCTGCATCTAGCCTGTCCAACCCCTTAAGAATTTTGTAAGTTTCTATAAGATCCCCCCTCAATCTTCTAAATTCTAGCGAGTACAAGCCAAGTCTATCCAGTCTTTCTTCATATGAAAGTCCTGCCATCCCAGGAATCAGTCTGGTGAACCTTCTCTGTACTCCCTCTATGGCAAGAATGTCTTTCCTCAGATTAGGAGACCAGAACTGTACGCAATACTCCAGGTGTGGTCTCACCAAGACCCTGTACAACTGCAGTAGGACCTCCCTGCTCCTATACTCACAGCGCCAGAGACCCGGGTTTGTACGTTTGGCCCGCATGGGTTTTCTCCGGACGCTCCGGTTTCCTCCCACACTCCAAAGGATGTAAAACGTAAAATTTTCCCTAGTGTGTGTGTGTGTGTGTGTTGGGCAGTGTTAAACCCCTGCCCCACGGTACGAGTTCATTCCAAGAGCTCTCCCCGAGTTTGCCCCGATTCGAACTCGGAGATTTACGGTAACGGCCGCTCGTCGGTACTCGGGGCTCTCGTGGACATTTTGCAACATGTTGAAAAATCTTCACGAGTCTTCCCGTGCTTACCTGCCGTTAGCGAGTCTTCCCGACCGAGTACCTGCAGTCAGCATGACGAGCCGCTAAGAGACGTCCCCGAGCTCCGACGTACCCGCTACGTTCATTCTCCGCGCTTACCACGAGTTTGATTTTTTTTTAACTCGGGAGAGCTCTTGGAATGAACTCGTACCTTGGGACAGGGATATTATTGTGCGGGGATCGCTGATCGGTGCGGGCTCTGTGGGCCGAAGGGTTGTATCTCTAAACTAGACTAAAGTAACGTTATCTGGGTTAACATATGTTGAGAGTTTGATGGCACTGGGCCTGTACTCGCTGGAGTTTAGACGGATGAGGGGAGAAACCTCATTGAAACTCACCGAATAGTGAAAGGCCCGGATAGAGTGGATGTGGAGAGGATGTTTCCACTAGCGAGAGAGTCTAGGACCAGAGGGCACAGCCTCAGAATAAATGGTCGTACCTTAAGGAAGGAGATGATGAATTATTTTAGTCAGAGGGTGGTGAATCTGTGGAATTCTTTGCCACAGACGGCTGCGGAGGCCAAGTCAATGGATATTTTTAAGATAGATTCTTGATTAGTGCGGGTGTCAGTGTTATGGGGAGAAGGCAGGAGAATGGGGTTAGCAGGGAGAGGCAGATCAGCCATGATTGAATGGTGGAGAAGACTTGATGGGCCGAATGGCCTAATTCTGCTCCAATCAATAATAAATTAAAATAATAAATAGAAAAAATAGACAAAAATAGATTTTTTTGCATCTTTCTACCCAGCACCACTCTTTAGACTTTAGAGAAACAGTGCGAAAACAAGCCCTTCCTCCCACTGAGTCCACACGGACTTGCGATCGCCCCGTACACTAGCACCATCCTACACACACTGGGGGCAGTGTTGCAACATACCAAGGCCAAGTAACCTTTCAAAACTGTACGTCTTTGGAGTGTGGGAGAAAATGGAAGCACCCGGGGAAAAACCCACGCAGGTCACGGGGAGAACGTACAAACTCTGCACAGACAGCGCCCATAGTCAGGATCGAACCCGGGTCTCTGGCGCTGTGAGGCAGCAACTCTACCGCTGCTCCACTGTGTCAACCTGAACAGTCGGTAAAGACCTGACTTGATCCTTTTTGTAGGAAGAGCAGGACAGATCATTCCAGTGTCCAGGACAATAGTTACAATAGACAATAGACAATAGGTGCAGGCCCTTCGAGCCAGCACCGCCATTCAATGTGATCATCCCCAAACAGGTCCCCGTTCCTGCCTTCTCCCCATATCCCCTGACTCTGCTGTCTTTAAGAGCCCTATCCAGCTCTCTCTTGAAAGTATCCAGAGAACCTGCCTCCACCGCCCTCTGAGGCAGAGAATTCCACAGACTCACAACTCTCTCTGTGTGAAAAAGTGTTTCCTCGTCTCCGTTCTAAATGGCTTACCCCTTATTCTTAAACTGTGTGGCCCCTGGTTCTGGACTCCCCCAACATCGGGAACATGTTTCCTACATATTTACTCCTCATTCTGTTATATCATTAACCTTTCTAAACTGTACGTCTTTGGAGTGTGGGAGTAAATGGCAGCACCCGGAGAAAAACCCACGCAGGTGCCAGGGAGCGCGACTTGCGTTGCAGCGGCCTCTGCAGTCCGTCTGTCTTTTTATTATTTTTTGTCTCGTTTGAATGTAGTTTTTAATTTATTTTTTTAACTGTGTGTGTGTGTGTGGGGTGGGGGGGGGGGGACTTTTAAAATCTTTCCCCTGTATGGAGAGCCCGACCTTTTCTTTGTCGGGTCTCCGTAGTCGTTGGGGCTGAGCACCGCGGAGCGGCCTTCAACCGGAACGACCTGGAGCTCCAGTCGTGGAGCCTGCGGACTTACGTACCATCGCGGAGCTGGCCGAGTCCGGAGCGGGTGGAGCGGTGGTGGCGCGCTGCTGCGACCCGACTCCCGGAGATTCGGAGGCTCCAAACCGCAGGTCTGGCAGATGGTGACCCCGGGAGACCGCTTTTCGGGGCTTCTGCAACGGCGACTTCTCCCGCCCGAGTTGCGCGGTTGAAGGGTACCTGGGGCGGGGCCTTACATCGCCCGGCGCAGCTTTGAATGGCTGCGGGACTTTGCTAGTGCCTGCCGGGGGCTCCAACACCAACACCAACACCCAGAGCGTGGCCTTGCATCACCCGGCGCGGTTTTAATGGCCGCGGGACACTTACCATCGCCCGCCGGGGGCTTTGACTCTGACATCGGGAGGAGAATGAGGAGAGCAGGGGAGAGATAAGACTTTGCCTTGGGAGGAAATTCACTGCGATGGATGTTCGTGTAAATTGTGTTGTGTCTTGGTTCTTTTTCTTGTGTGTATGATTGTTGCAGAAACCAAATTTTGTTTGAACCTCAATGAGGTCCAAATGACAACAAATAAATTATATTGTATTGTATTGTATTGTCGGGAGAACGTACAAACTCTGGGAGATTTCTGTGTACAAAATTAGCTGCCATGTTCCTTACAGTGGAACCGTAATGCCAACAATACTGCTCAAGGCTGCATGTAATGATGGCAGAGGCAATGAAAGGATAAGGTTCTCCCATTTTCCAGGTAATATCCCAAAGTTAGAGGCTGCACAGTAACCTTTTACTTTAGACTCTAGAGATACAGCGCGGAAACAGGCCCTTCGGCCCACCGAGTCGGTGCCGACCAATGATCCCCGCGCACGGACACTGTCCTGCACACACTCGGGACAATTTACAATTTTAACAAAGCCAATCAGCCTACAGACCTCCACGTCTTTAGGGTGTGGGAGGAAACCGGAGCACCCGGAGAAAACCCACGCAGATCATGGGGGCAACGTGCAAACTTCAGACAGACAGCACCGGTAGTCAGGATCAAACCCGGGCCTCTGGTGCTGTGAGGCAGCGACTCTACCGCTGCGCCACCGTGCCGTCCGAGCACCGTGTTGAGCAGCAGCCTCGGAGTTCCAATGACCCCGGTTCAAACCTGACCTAGGGTGCTGCTTGTGTGGTGTTTGCACGTTCTCCCTGTGAACATGCAAACACCAACAACAACACAGTATAGAAGTTGGGATGTAATGTTAAAATTGTACAAGGCATTGGTGAGACCAATTCTGGAGTATGGTGTACAAATTTGGTCGCCTAATTATCGGAAGGATGTCAACAAAATAGAGTACAGAGGAGATTTACTAGAATGTTGCCTGGGTTTCAGCAACTAAGTTACAGAGAAAGGTTGAATAAGTTAGGTCTTTATTCTCTGGAGCGCAGAAGGTTAAGGGGGGACTTGATAGAGGTCTTTAAAATGATGAGAGGGATAGACAGAGTTGACGTGGAAAAGCTTTTCCCACTGAGAGTAGGGAAGATTGAAACAAGGGGACATGACATGAGAATTAAGGGACTGAAGTTTAGGGGTAACATGAGGGGGAACTTCTTTACTCAGAGAGTGGTAGCTGTGTGGAATGAGCTTCCAGTGGAGGTGGTGGAGGCAGGTTTGTTTTTATCATTTAAAAATAAATTGGATAGTTATATGGATGGGAAGGGAATGGAGGGTTATGGTCTGAGCGCAGGTATATGGGACTAGGGGAGATCATGTGTTCGGCACGGACTAGAAGGGTCGAGATGGCCTGTTTCCGTGCTGTAATTGTTATATGGTTATATTATATGGTTAACATGGAACATAGAACATTACAGCAGAGTAACAGGCCCTTCGGCCCACAATGTATGTTCCAAACATGATGCCAAGAAACTAATCTCCTCTGCCTGCATGTTACTACATGTCCATATCCCTCCATTCCCTGCACATCCACATGCCTATCTAAACGCCTCTTAAAAGCCACTAGCATGTGTGCAGTTCAATCATGTGTGTCTTTGGAGTATTGTGTGCAGTGTTTGTCTCCAAATTTGAGGAAGGACATTCTTGCTATTGAGGGAGTGCAGTGTAGGTTTACAAGGTTAATTCCCGGGAAGGCGGCACTGTCATATGTTGATAGATTGGAGCGGCTGGGCTTGTACACTGGAGTTTAAAAGGATGAGACGGTATCTTATTGAAACATATAAGATTATTACGGGTTTGGACACGCTAGAGGCAGGAAACATGTTCCCGATGTTGGGGGAGTCCAGAACCAGGGGCCACACACAGTTTAGGAATAAGGGGTAAGCCATTTAGAACGGAGACGAGGAAACAATTTTTCACACAGAGGGTTGTGAGTCTGTGGAATTCTCTGCCTCAGAGGCGGTGGAGGCCGGTTCTCTGGATACTTTCAAGAGAGAGTTAGTTAGAGCTCCTAAAGTTAGTGGAGTCAGGGGATATGGGGAGAAGGCAGGAACGGGGTACTGATTGGGGATGATCAGCCATGATCACGGTGAATGGCGGTGCTGGCTCGAAGGGCCGAATGGCCTACTCCTGCACCTATTGTCTATTGTCTATTCTCTACCTGCACCACCACCTCTGGCTCCACACACCCAACATTCTCTGCCTAAAATAAATGGCCCCACACATGCCGGCGTGGAAAGATCAAATACTAGAGGGCACAGCTTTAAGGTGAAAGGGACAAAGTTCAAAGGGGATGCACGGGGCAAGTTCTTTCACACAAAGGGTGTGGGTGCTTGGAATGAGCTGCTGCGGGTGGTGGTGGAGGCAGGAATGATAGTGGCATTTATGAGACCGTTGGATAGCCACATGTTTATACTGGGGAAGGAGCGTTGTGGATACTGTGCAGGAAGATTTAAAATGTGTTTAGTTTTGTCACGTATACCAAGATACAATAAAAAGCTTTCATTTGCGTGCTCTCCAGTCAAAACAAAAGTCCACAGATGATTGTATCAAGCCATACATAATGCAATGATAAAGGAGAAACGGCATAACATAATGTTCAAGAAGGAACTGCAGATGCTGGAAAATCGAAGGTAGACAAAAATGCTGGAGAAACTCAGCAAGTGCAGCAGCATCTATGGAGCGAAGGAAATAGGCAACGTTTCGGGCCGAAACCCTTCCTCAGACTGATAACATAACATTGAAGTCTGACCAAGTCCGATTAAAGATAGTTCAACGAGGTAGATGGGAGATCAGGGCCGCTCTCCGGTTGTGGTAGGAGGGTTCAGTTGCCTGATAACAGCCGGGAAGAAACTGTCCCTGAATCTGGAGGTGTGCGTTTTCACACTTCTGTACCTCTTGCCTGATGGGAGAGGGGAGAGGAGGGAGTGGCCGGGGTGAGACTGGTATCATATAATAAATAAGACCAGCGAATGCTGATTTATACCAAAGATAGACGGCTGGGAGGCGCGGCGGTAGAGTTGCGGCCTCACAGCGCCAGAGACCCGGGTTTGACCGTGACCACGGGTGCTTGTCCGTACGGAGATTGTACGTTTTCCCTGTGACCCGCGTGGGTTTTCTCCGGGAGCTCCGGTTTCCTCCCACACTCCAAAGACGCACAGGTGTGTCGGCTAATTAGCTTCGGTAATTTGTAAATTGTCCCTAAAGGGCCGGTCCCACCAGCATGCGCCTGCATGCGGCGAGCGAGACCAAACCAGAAGCGGGAGCCGCGCTAAGGTCAAGTTTGAGCGAAGTCCGCTGGAAGTCCGCGGTGCGTACGCCGTCGAGGCGGCTGCGGGCCGGCGGGCCGTTGCCGCGCGGAATTTTTGAACACGGTCAGTTTTTCGGAGCCCCGCGCGATGTCGGGACCAGCTCCGCACAACTCCATACGGCTCCGGCGATCGAAGTGGGACCGGCCCTGCGAGGCCGTACGGCTCAAGCGACCACGTTAGTTCGCGCTTGCCGCATGCAGTCGCATGCTGGTTGAACCGGCCCTTTAGGTCGCGCTTGCCGCATGCAGGTCGCATGCTCGTGGGACAGGCCCTTAAGTATGGATAGAATAGCGCTAGTGTGCGGGCATCGCTGGTCGGTGCGCTGCAAGGCCTATTTCTGTGCTGTATCTCTGAACTAAACTAAAAATGGACACAGAATGCTGGAGTAACTCAGTGGGTCAGTCAACATTCCCATAGAAAATGGATAAGGTGACGTTTTGGGTGGAGACCCTTCTTCAGACTGGCATCATGTTGGGCATAGTCATTGTGTTCTT
>JAWMAR010000126.1:3039061-3059331 GCA_036785375.1 Leucoraja ocellata
GGCCGTGTCTGGGTGAATGATGAGTTGGCCCCGGGTGCTGGACTGCACACAAAGCCCAGCCGGCGGGGCCAGCTGAGGAGTTTTGGCCCGCGGGCCGCGCAAAGTCCGGCGCCCCGTCCAACTCGTGAACCGATGATCGGCCGTGAGACGGAGGAGGGGTGGTGGTGGTGTCGGCGGTAAGCGAAGGTCCGAAGGTCGGACAGCTGGCCGGGCTGCCGACCGACCGACGGGGCCACGGGCGAGGCGCTGCTGCTGCTGCTGCTGCTGCTGCACTCCACGGGCTGCACTACGTCGGGACGGGCGAGGCGGGGTCAGGCACGGCGCTCTGACCCGACAGTCCCCTCGACCCGAGTGGTAGCGCTCAAATACGGGACAAGGGCGGTCCCGTACGGGGCAAACCAATTTAGCCTAATATACGGGATGTCCCGGCTAATACTGGACAGTTGGCAATACAAGATACAGTAGATGAAGTCGGAGACAAACCTCTGCCTAACCATTTTATTGAGTGCCAGTGAACTGTGCAAGGATATGGGCCACTGCCTCCCAGGCACCCCACATCCACGAGCAGGTCCTTACCCCTGCAAGACAATGGGTGACAACTGCGTTTGGACATTTGGGCTTGATGCTTGGAGGGAAAAATGTAGACTTACGGCAATTGAGAGGCGGGTTAATTTAGACATTAAGGAATTGTGACAGAGCACAAGATGTCTTTGTACTCATTACGGGTCCTAATTTATTATTTATGTAATCGACAATGACAAAAGGGGTCAGCAAGCAGTAAATCACTCCTTCCTTCCTGTGTGTGTGTGTGTGTGTGTGTGGATTCGCAGGACAATTAAAAAGCGGGGCTGATGGCTGAAAGATTTATGTGGACAGATTAGAAATGAGCGCATGCAAATGGAATGATCAGGCAGGACGCAGCATTGTCTGCGCATTCTGAAGCACTTCGGGAATTCGAATTAACTTTCCTCGCCTTTGTGAGTTTATAGCACAGACAGAGTCCGGTGTGTTCACCCTGCACCGAGATAGACCATCCAGGATTAACGGAGACTTAAACCCCTGTCCCACTGTACGAGTTCATTCCAAGAGCTCTCTCCCCGAGTTTGCCCTGATTCGAACTCGGAGATTTACGGTAATGGCCGCTCGTCGGTACTCGGGGCTCTCGTGGACATTTTTCATCCATGTTGAAAAATCTTCACCAGTCTTCCCGTGCTTACCTGCCGTTAGCGAGTCTTCCCGACCGAGTACCTGCCGTTAGCGTTACGAGCCGCTAAGAGACGTCCCCGAGCTCCGACGCACCCGCTACGTTCATTCTCCGTGCTTACCGCGAGTTTGATTTTTTTTTAACTCGGGAGAGCTCTTGGAATGGACTCGTACCGTGGGACAGGGCTAGTAGAAACATAGAAACATATAAAGTAGGTGCAGGAGTAGGCCTTTCGGCCCTTCGTGCCAGCACTGCCATTCGATACGATCATGGCCGATCATCCAAAATCAGTACCCCCGTTCCTGCTTTCTCCCCATATCCCTTGACTCCATTAGCCCGAAGTGCTAAATCTAACTCTCTGTTGAAAACATCCAGTGAATTGGCCTCCACTGCCTTCTGTGGCAGAGAATTCCACAGATTCAAGACTCAAAAGATGGCGGCATGGTGGCGCTGTTGTAGAATTGCCGCTGTGACCCCGGTTCGATCCTGACTACGGGCACTGTCTGTATGGAGTTTGCACGTTCTCCCCGTGACCTAAGTGGGTTTTCTCCAGGTGCTCCGGTGTCCTCCCGCACTCTAAAGACGCGCAGGTTTGTAGGTTAATTGGCGTTGGTGTAAGTGTAAATTGTCTCTGTAGGATAATGCTAGTGTGCAGGGTGGTGGGTGTGGACACAGTGGGCCGAAGGGACTGTTTCCACGCTGTATCTCTAAACTGACTCTAAGCTGAATGGCAATGTTTTGGCTCCACATTCTGCAAGCACTTCAAATTCCAATGAAACCTGTTTTCTTTCTTCAATCTAGGAGTTCACGGCACGGAGGACTCGGGCACTTTCCGGGACCGCTGTGCGAGGCAGAGTCTTGCCTTTATCGTAGGTGACACCAACAACATTTTGCTTTGATACTTGGTCGTATGTTTAGTATAGTTTAGTTTGGAGACACAGCGCGGAAACAGGCCCTTTTCGGCCCACCGACTCCGCGTTGACCAGCGATCCCCAAACACTTACACTATCCCACACACACTAGGGACAATTTTACATTTATTCCGAAGCCATTTAACCTACAAACCTGCACGTCTTTGGAGTGTGTTGAACAAGTTAGGGCTTTATCAAAGGTTGAGCAAGTTAGGGCTTTATTCTTTGGAGCGCAGAAGGTTAAGGGGGGACTTGATAGAGGTTTTTAAAATGATGAGAGGGATAGACAGAGTTGACATGGAAAAGCTTTTCCCACTGAGAGTAGGGAAGATTCAAACAAGGGGACATGACATGAGAATTAAGGGACTGAAGTTTAGGGGTAACATGAGGGGGAACTTCTTTACTCAGAGAGTGGTGGCTGTGTGGAATGAGCTTCCAGTGAAGGTGGTGGAGGCAGGTTCGTTTTTATCATTTAAAAATACATTGGATAGTTATATGGATGGGAAGGGAATGGAGGGTTATGGTCTGAGCGCAGGTATATGGGACTAGGGGAGATTATGTGTTCGGCACGGACTAGAAGGGTCGAGACAGCCTGTTTCCATGCTGTAATTGTTATTTGGTTATATGTTATATGGTTATATGGTTATATGTGGGAGGAAACCGAAGATCTCGGAGAAAACCCACGCAGGTCACGGGGAGAACGTGCAAACTCCGTACAGACAGCGCCTGTAGTCGGGGTCGAAACCGAGTTTCTGGCGCTGTGAGGCCGCAACTCTACCGCTCCTCACATGAAAAAACGTTTATATATATATATATATATCAGTATTTAATTCAGCCCCAGCCTTTTAATACATTAATATTAGTAAATTGCTTTGCTGTGTTTCACTCATGTAAGTTATCAAGCATTTAATGCAACCTTGCTTCTTATAAATCATTCAGCGACAAAGTAGATATTTAATGATAACAACATTTAGGCAATCTTACATAGTCATAGAGTGATACAGCATGGAAACAGGCCCTTCGGCCCATCTTGCCCACACCGGCCAAAATGTCCTAGCTACACTCGTCCCACCTGCCAGCATTTGGCCCTTATCCCTCCAAACCTGTCCTATCCATGTTCCTGTCTAACTGTTTCAAGTCAAGTCAAGTCAAGTTTATTTGTCACATACACATACGAGATGTGCAGTGAAATGAAAGTGGCAATGCTCGCGGACTTTTGTGCAAAAGACAAACAACAAAACAACCAAACAAATTATAAACACAATCATAACACACATATTCTTTTACATAATAAATAATGGAAGGAAAAACGTTCAGTAGAGTTAGTCCCTGGTGAGATAGGCGTTTACAGTCCGAATTGCCTCTGGGAAGAAACTCCTTCTCAACCTCTCCGTTCTCACCGCATGGCAACGGAGGCGTTTGCCTGACCGTAGCAGCTGGAACAGTCCGCTGCAGGGGTGGAAGGGGTCTCCCATGATTTTATTTGCTCTGGAGTTGCACCTCCTGTTGTATAGTTCCTGCAGGGGGGCGAGTGAAGTTCCCATAGTGCGTTCGGCCGAACGCACTACTCTCTGCAGAGCCTTCTTGTCCTTCTTGATGTATTCTTAAACGTTGGGATAGTCCCAGCCTCAACTACCTCCTCTTGCAGCTTGTGTAAGAAATAACTGCAGACATATATCGAAGGTAGACACAAAACGCTGGAGTAACTCAACGGGTGAGGCAGCATCTCTGGAGAGAAGGGACGGGCGGCGTTTCGGGTCGAGACCCTTCTTCAGACTGATGTCATGGGGAGGGGACGGGACAGAGATAGAATGTAGGCAGAGACTGTAAGACTAGTGGGAGAACTGGGAAGGAGGATGGAGAGAGAGGGAAAGCAAGGGCCATCTGTAGTTCAAGTTCAAGTTCAAGTGAGTTTATTGTCCTGTGTCCCTGATAGGACAATGGAATTCTTGCTTTGCTCCAGCACAACAGAACATAGTCGCCATTGTTCTGTCTGCTGGAGTTGGAGAAGTCAATGTTCATACCACTGGGGTGTAAACTACCCAGGTGCTGTTCCTCCAATTTGCACTGGGCCTCACTCTGACAATGGAGGAGGCCCAGGACAGATTGGGAATGGGAGGGGAAGTTGAAGTGCTGAGCCACCGGGAGATCAGGTAGGTTAAAACAGGCTGAGCGGAGGTGTTCAGCCTCTGGCAGCTTGTTCCGTACACCCACCACCCTTTGCGTGAAAATGTCACTCCTCAGATTCCTATTAAAACAAATCCCTTTCACATTAAACCCATGTCCTCTGGTCCTCGATTCCCCTACTCTGGGCAAGAGACACTGTGCGTCTACCCGATCTATTCCTCTCATGATTTTGTACACCTCTATAAGATCACCCCTCATCCTCCTGCGCTCCAAGGATTAGAATCCCAGCCTGCTCAACCTCTCCCTGCAGCTCACACCCTCGAGTCCTCGTAAATCATCTCTGCACCTTTTTCAGCTTGTCAACATCTTTCCCATAACATCAGCCAGATCTATTCCTCTCGATTTATCTAAAGCTTCTTCATGCTTTAAAATCACAGTGACAGAAACCAATGGTGAAACCATTTTGACGTGTTAATATCGATGTCAATAAAATAGAGAGAGTACAGAGGAGATTTACTAGAATGTTGCCTGGGTTTCAGCAACTAGGTTACAGAGAAAGGTTGAACAAGTTAGGTCTTTATTCTTTGGAGCGCAGAAGGTTAAGGGGGGACTTGATAAAGGTCTTTGAAATGATGAGAGGGATAGACAGAGTTGACGTGGATAAGCTTTTCCCATTGAGAATAGGGAAGATTCAAACAAGAGGACATGACTTGAGAATTAAGGGAGGGGTAACATGAGGGGGAACTTCTTTACACAGAGAGTGGTGGCTGTGTGCAATGAGCTAAAATGCCTTGCGTTTAATGCGGTGTTAGCCCCGCGATGAGTGCAACACTCATGAGTTCACAACTGATAGCAGCAGAATTAGGCCATTTGGCCCATCAAGTCTACTCCGCCATTCAAATCATGGCTGATCTATCTCTCCCTCCTAACTCCATTCTCCTGCCTTCTCTCCTGACACGAATCAAGAACCTGCCAATCTCTGCTATAAAAAATATCCACTGACTTGGCCTCCACAGCCTTCTGTGGCAAAGAATTCCACAGATTCACCACCCTCTGACTAAAGAAATTCCTCCTCATCTCCTTCCTGAAGGAACATTCTTTAATTCTGTGGCTGTGACCTCTAATCCTAGACTCTCTCACTAGTGGAAACACCCTCTCCACATCCACTCTATCCAGACAATAGACAATAGACAATAGGTGGAGCAGTAGGCCATTCGGCCCTTCGAGCATGCACCTCCATTCAATGTGATCACGGCTGATCATCCCCAATCAGTACCCCGTTCCTGCCTTCTCCCCATATCCCCTGACTCCGCTATCTTCACTACCCTGTACGTTTCAATGAGGTGACCCCTCATCCTTCTAAACTCCAGCGAGCACAGGCCCAGTGCCGTCCAACGCTCATCATATGTTAACCCACTCATTCCTGCGACAATTCCCCTCTGGGCCCTCTCCAGAGCCAGCACATCCTTCTTCAGATATGGGGCCCAAAATCGCTCCCAGTATTCCAAACGCTGCCTGACCAGCGCCTTATAGAGGCCTCAGCGTTACATCTCTGTTCTTTGTATTGTATCCCTCTCGAAGTAAATGCTAGTGTTGCGTTTTCCTTGGTCCCTCTGTTTTCAAACGGATTAAAAATAAATTCCTTTGAAAAGCAACTTGGGAACTAGCTGGTGGACGTTCACTCAGATGGTATTTGGTCCCTTTCCAAATATCTGGCTTCATTATTGAAGCTCTGCCATGTTTCAATGGTTTGCAGAAGAATGAGAAAGAAAGTGGTTCTTATTTTTAGTTCGTTCTGGTTTTGTGCTCTGTAATCTGCCGTTAATTATATTTGATTAATACGTACCTCTCATTCACGGCCAAATGACAGAAACAATCTAAAAATGGGGACTGATTATTGCAGCTGCCTCGGAAGCAATTTGGTTATAAAATTCCAGGGACAGTGACGGCTCAGGAAGGCTAGAGAATGGTTAAGAATCTGTCACTTAATTCAACCGTCAGGAGGTGTTTCGTGTTAGAATCAGTCAGAGTGTTGAGTGTAGAAGTTGGGAGGTCATGTTGCAGTTGTATAAGATGTTGGGGTGGCCGGGTTTAGAGTATTGTGTTCAGTTCTGGGCACCGTGTAATAGGAAAGATGTTGTCAAGCTTGAAAGGGTTCGGAGAAGATTTACAAGGATGTTGTCAGGGCGAGAGGGTGCGAGCTACAGGGAGAGGTTGAGTAGACAATAGACAATAGACAACAGGTGCAGGAGGAGGCCATTCGGCCTTTCGAACCAGCACCGCCATTCAATGTGATCATGGCTGATCATCCCCAATCAATACCCCGTTCCTGCCTTCTCCCCATATCCCAGTTCATTGGCTATATTTAAGAGGGAGTTAGATGTGGCGCTTGTGGCTAAGGGGATCAGGGGGTATGGAGAGAAGGCAGGTACGAGATACTGAGTTGGATGATCAGCCATGATCATATTGAATGGCGGTGCAGGCTCGAAGGGCCAAATGGCCTACTCCTGCACCTAATTTCTATGTTTCTATGTTTCTATGTTTCTATCCCCTGACTCCGCTATCTTTAAGAGCCCTATCCAGCTCTCTCTTGAAAGTATCCAGAAAACTGGCCTCCACCACCCTCTGAGGCAGAGAATTCCACAGACTCACAACTCTCTGTGTGTGAAAAAGTGTTTCCTCGTCTCCGTTCTAAATGGCTTACCCCTTATTCTTAAACCGTGGCCCCTGGTTCTGGATTCCCCCAACATCGGGAACATGTTTCTTGCCTCTAGCGTGTCCAAACCTTTAATAATTTTATATGTTTCAATAAGACCACCTCTCATCCTTCTAAACTCCAGAGTGTACAAGCCCAGCTGCTCCATTCTCTCAGCATATGACAGTCCCGCCATCCCAAGAATTTACCTTGTGTTACCTTATTCAGGTAGACATCTTGCTTACCCCCTCCAAAGCCTCCACATAGAAACATAGAAAATAGGTGCAGGAGTAGGCCATTCGGCCCTTCGAGCCAGCACCGCCATTCAATGTGATCATGGCTGATCATCCTTCATGTACTGGGATCAACGAGAACTGCATGCAATTCTGTTGGGGTACTGATTGGGGATGATCAGCTGGCCGATCAGCTGGCCGAATGGCCTACTCCTGCACCTATTGTCTATTGTCAATACTCAGAGCGCAAGGCGGAGCAGTGACGCAGCGGGTAGAGTTGCTGCCTCATGGCGCCAGAGACCCGGGTTCCATACTGACCACGGGTGCTGCCTGTGCGGAGTTTGTACGTTCTCCCCGGGACTGCGTGGGTTTTCTCCAGGAGTTCCGGTTTCCTCCCACTCTCCAAAGAAGAGCGGGTTTGTAGGTTAATTGGTCTCTGTAAATTGCCCCCTAGCATGTGGGATAACATAGAACTAGTGTGAGCGGGTGATCGCTGGTCAGAATGGACTCGTTGGGCCGAAGGGCCTGTTTCCACGCTGTGTCTGTAAACTAAACTGAAAAGCTAAACTAAACTAATCAAACGTCCCCCCGTGACCTGCGTGGGTTTTCTCCGGGTGCTCTGGTTTCCTCCCACACTCCGAAGACCTGTAAGTTTGCAGGTTAATTGGCTTCGGGAAAATAGTAAACCGTCCCTAGTGGGTGTCGGATAGTGCCAGCGTGCGGGGGTTTGGTCACTGGTCCGCGCGCTCTCGGAGAACCTGTTTCCGCGCTGTAATTCTAAAGTCCCTGTCCCACTTTCATGACCTAATTGGCGACCTCTGCCGAGTTTGTCCTTGACTCATACTCGCAGCATGGTCGCGGCGAGGTCGTAGGAGGTCTTCGTAACTCTTCCTCGCGCTCGTGAGTGGTCTCCGCGTACTCGTGGCCTCAAGTAGGTCGCGGCGTTTATTTCCAGCCTGATAAAGAATGCCCACGAGTAAAACAAAAGGTCGGCATGGAAAAAAGTGATACTTTTAACTCGTAGGTAGATCGTAGGTAGGTCGTAGATAGTCGTGGGTAGGTCGTAGGTAGATCGTAGGTAGATCGTAGGTAGATCGTAGATAGATCGTAGATAGATCGTAGGTAGATCGTAGGTAGGTCGTAGGTAGATCGTAGGTAGATCGTAGATAGATCGTAGATAGATCGTAGGTAGGTCGTAGATAGATCGTAGATAGTCGTGGGTAGGTCGTAGATAGTCGTGGGTAGGTCGTAGGTAGATCGTAGTTAGATCGTAGGTAGATCGTAGGTAGATCGTAGGTAGATCGTAGGTAGGTCGTAGATAGTCGTGGGTAGGTCGTAGATAGTCGTGGGTCAGTGACTGGTCCGAGAAAAAAATGCAAACATGACATCATTTTATCATGTGATCACTTTCCACTTGTAGCTAGTCGGTGTGGAAGACTGAGGTCGAGGGGGTCGTAGGAGGTCGTAGGAGGTCGTAGGAGGTCGTAGACTTAGTCGTGGGAGGTCTTTTACTTCTGCGAGTCAAAACGACCTTGACATTTTTTTCAACTCGTCTAGGGTCTTCTAAGCTCTTGGGTTAGGTTGTCCAAGTGGGACAGGCCCCTAAATGCAGCCTAACCAAAACTGGCAGCAAAAAAAGATCTTCCCACCCATGACTGAATAGATGATAAACACAGCCTCTCACAACTTACCAGCTCTCTTCCCATACAGCCCAAAATTAGTTTTCTTCATTGAAGAAACGTTCCAATCGCCTTTTGACAGCCCTGATTGAATTTGCCTCCAGCATGTTGTCAGCCAGTGGATTCCAGATGCTGCCCGCTGGCAGGGTGAAGAAGACCTTTCTTCTCATGGGTCCTTTGGGGATTTTATTTTCGGCGACCATTTTAAATCCTCTGGGCCCAAGTCCTCGCACCGGTAAGCGCCGACCGTTTCCTTGCTGTGTCGCTAAAGTTTAAAGGCTAAAGCCGAAAGTTTGTAGGTTACTTGGTTACTGTACATAGCCCCCAGTGTGTGTGTGTGTGTGTGTGTGTGTGTGTGTGTGTGTGTGTGTGTGTGTGTGTGTGTGTGTGTGTGTGTGTGTGTGTGTGTGTGTGTGTGTGTGTGTGTGTGTGTGTGTGTGTGTGTGTGTATGTGTGTGTGTGTGTGTGTCTGTGTGTGTGTGTGTGTGTGTGTGTGTGTGTGTGTGTGTGTGTGTGTGTGTGTGTGTGTGTGTGTGTATGTGTGTGTGTAGGATAGTGTTAGTGTGCGGTGGTCGCTGGTCGGAACAGACTTGGTGGATCGAAAGGCCTGTTTCCGTGCTGTATCTCTAAAGTCTATACGGGCCTGTCCCACTTAGGTGATTTTTTAGATGATTACAGGCTTTCGCCACATGGTCGCCCGGGTGACGCCTGTAGGGTCGTGAGTCGTCTCCTCAGTCGCCCAAAGAGTCATAGAAACATAGAAACATAGAAATTAGGTGCAGGAGTAGGCCATTCGGCCCTTCGAGCCTGCACCGCCATTCAATATGATCAGGGCTGATCATCCAACTCAGTATCCCGTACCTGCCTTCTCTCCGTACCCTCTGATCCCCTTTAGCCACAAGGGCCACATCTAACTCCCTCTTAAATATAGCCAATGAACTGTGGCCTCAACTACCCTCTGTGGCAGAGAGTTCCAGAGATTCATCACTCTCTGTGTGAAAAAAGTTCTTCTCATCTCGGTTTTAAAGGATGTCCCCCTTATCCTTAAGCTGTGACCCCTTGTCCTGGACTTCCCTAACATCGGGAACAATCTTCCTGCATCTAGCCTGTCCAACCCCTTAAGAATTTTGTAAGTTTCTATAAGATCCCCCCTCAATCTCCTAAATTCTAGAGAGTATAAACCAAGTCTATCCAGTCTTTCTTCATAAGACAGTCCTGACATCCCAGTAATCAGTCTGGTGAACCTTCTCTGCACTCCCTCTATGGCAATAATGTCCTTCCTCAGATTTGGAGACCAAAACTGTACGCAATACTCCAGGTGTGGTCTCACCAAGACCCGCCAAGAGTCGTAGCATCTTTCTGGTCGCTGCTAGATTTTCAACGTGTTAAAAACATTTTCGGAGACAGTGAGCTTGGCGCCAATGAGCGTAGCGTGACTTCTCCTCACGGAGGTGCTGTCGTATGTTGTTGCCAGGATGGCGTAGGTTGTCGTGGATGCAGACTTCGTTTTTTAACTGTTGTTAAAGTAATGATTCTATTTCAAATGTTGTGTCGTGTGGGGGGGTCCTGTCGGTGAAACTGCTACGACTTTGACAATTGCCGGCAGTCGCCTAAAAATAGCTTCAGTGGGACAGGCCCTTAAATCCTAATGTTTGTAATTTAATTGGTTGTGGTACATTGCCCCCAGTGTGTGTAGGATGGCGCTAGTGTACGGGGTGATCGCTGGTAGGCAGGGTCTCGGTGGGTCGAAGGACTTGTTTCTGCGCTGTGTCTCTTAAAACTATGAGACACAGTTTTAACTATAAAACGTCACTGAATTAAATTCTCCCTTCACCGTCTGTTCGCTCCTTGTCAGTGTGTCGCAGCCTGGTGTCCTAGATTACAACAGACAGGACACGTCAGACATCAATCATGCCCAGGCTGTTATTGAAACATATAAGATTTTTAAGGGTTTGGACACGCTAGAGGCAGGAAACGTGTTCCCGATGTTGGGGAAGTCCGGAACCAGGGCCACACAGTTTAAGAATAAGGGGTAAGCCATTTAGAACGGAGACGAGGAAACACTTTTTCACACAGAGTGTTGTGAGTCTGTGGAATTCACTAGGCAGTGGAGGCAGGTTCTCTGGATGCTTTCAAGAGAGGCTAGATAGGGCTCTTAAAGATAGCGGAGTCAGGGGATATGGGGAGAAGGCAGGAACGGGGTACTGATTGGGGATGATCAGCCATGATCACATTGAATGGCGGTGCTGGTTTATAATAAATAACTATATAACAATTTACAGCACGGAAACAGGCCATCTCGACCCTTCTAGTCCATGCCGAACACATATTCTCCCCTAGTCCCATACACCTGCGCTCAGACCATAACCTTCCATTCCCTTCCCATCCATATAACTATCCAATTTATTTTTAAATGATAAAAACGAACCTGCCTCCACCACCTTCACTGGAAGCTCATTCCACACAGCCACCACTCTCCAGCACTTTTATCTACCTTCGATTTTCCAGCATCTGCAGTTCCTTCTTAAACACATACATACAGCGCTCCCTCAGAGGACCTCAAGAAAGGCTTGAGAGTAGAAATAAGTTTTAAATCTAGACCTAAAAGAGTCGATGGAGGGGGAAGTTCTGATGGGTAGAGGGATGCTGTTCCACAGTCTAGGAGATTCAACTGTAAAAGGGAGGTTGGTTTGCGTGATGGTCTGGGCTGCGTCCACTGCTCTCGGCAACTCTGTGTCATTGTGCCACAGTTTGTCATTGTGGAACGAAGTTGACCTTTGAGGACCTTGCCGATGTTATTGTGCAATGCAACATTAATGAGCGGCTAATCTATGTTGCTGTTTACTGACTGGCATCCAGAGGGGAATCGTTTACTTTAGCTCTTCGATGATAAGTTAATTACGCTCGTCGACCAAGATTGGACGGTTCCTTTGCTCGCAGGAATGACGTTTTACAGACATTATGATGATTATTTTTTTTACCCGCGCACATAGCGGGGAAGCGATCAATCGAGCGTGTGAAATAAGACATAAGAATTCATGTCAAGATGTACTGCCAAGAGTCATGGTGTCCAAACAAGCATAACATCCTCTTAATACCGAGGGGCTTGTATGAAAATATCACACCACACGCGGGACTCCTTCACATAGCAAGAAAATGCTACTATCCAATACTGACTAAATCTCTGAAAAATTAGACAATAAAATAATCTACTGCATCCGCTGCTCTAGGTGTCAGCTGATCTACATCGGGGAGACTAAGCGGGAGGTTGGGCGATCGTTTCGCCGAACACCTCCGCTCACAGTCCGCAATAACCAACCTGACCTCCCGGTGGCTCAGCGCTTCAACTCCCCCTCCCATTCCCAATCCGACCTCTCTGTCCTGGGTCTCCTCCATTGCCAGAGTAAGCAACAGCGGAAATTGGAGGAACAGCACCTCATATTCCGCCTGGGTTGCTTGCGTCCGGATGGCATTAATATTGAATTCTCCCAATTTTGCTAGCCCTTGCTGTCTCCTCCCCTTCCTTAACCCTCCAGCTGTCTCCTCCCACCCTCCCATCCGCCCGCCCTCGGGCTCCTCCTCCTCCCCTTTTCCTTCCTTCTCCCCCCCCCCCCCCCCCACCCCCCATCAGTCTGAAGAAGGGTTTCAGCCCGAAACGTTGCCTATTTCCTTTGCTCCATAGATGCTGCTGCAGCCGCTGAGTTTCTCCAGCAATTTTGTGTACCGACAATATAGTTTAGTTTAGTTTAGTTAATTGTCACATGGAGCGAGATTACTTTTGTTGTGTGCTAACCAGTCAGCGGAAAGACTGTTCCTCAGTCTGAAGAAGGGTCTTTAAGAATAAAGGGGGAGTCCAGAACCAGGGGCCACACAGTTTAAGAATAAGGGGCAAGCCATTTAGAACGGAGACGAGGAAACACTTTCTCTCACAGAGAGTGGTGAGTCTGTGGAATTCTCTACCTCAGAGGGCGGTGGAGGCCGGTTCTCTGGATGCTTTGAAGAGAGAGCTAGATAGGGCTCTTAAAGATAGCGGAGTCAGGGGATATGGGGAGAAGGCAGGAACGGGGTACTGATTGGGGATGATCAGCCATGGTCACATTGAATGGCGGTGCTGGCTCGAAGGGCCGAATGGCCTACTCCTGCATCTATTGTCTATTGTCTAATAAGGGGTAAGCCATTTAGAACGGAGACAAGGAAACAATTTATCACACACAGAGAGCGGTGAGTCTGTGGAATTCTCGGCCTCAGAGGGCGGTGGAGGCCGGTTCTCTGGATGCTTTCAAGAGAGAGCTAGATAGGGCTCTTAAAGATAGCGGAGTCAGGGGATATGGGAGAAGGCAGGAACCGGGTACCGATTTTGCATGATTAGCCATGATCACATTGAATAGGAGAATTCGCTCGAAGGGCCGAATGGCCTACTCTTGCACCTATTGTCTCTTGGGTCTCTGGCGCTGTGAGGCAGCAACTCTACCGCTGTGCCACCATGCTGCCCTATACGTTATTCCAATCGAGTCATTCACAGTGTACCTAACAAGGGCAGAGTCCCCCTGGTCCTCACCTTCCACCCCACCAGCCGTCACATACAACAAATAGTCCTCCATCATTTCCGCCACCTCCAACGTGACCCCACCACTCGCCACATCTTCCCATCTCCCCCCATGTCTGCCTTCCGCAGAGACCGCTCCCTCCGTAACTCCCTGGTCAATTCGTCCCTTCCCACCCAAACCACCCCCTCCCCTGGTACTTTCCCTTGCAATCAAAGGCTACACTTGCCGCTTTACCTCCCCCCCTCGACTCCATTCAAGGACCCAAGCAGCCTTTCCAGGTGCGGCAGAGGTTCACCTGCATCTCCTCCAACCTCATCTATTGCATCCGCTGCTTCTCTAGGTGTCAGCTGCTCTACATCGGTGAGACCGAGCGCAGGCTTGGCGATCATTTCGCCCAACACCTCCGCTCAGTTCGCAATAACCAACCCGATCTCCCTGTGGCTCTGCACTTCAACTCCCCCTCCCATTCCCAATCCAACCCTTCTGTCCTGGGCCTCCTCCATGGCCAGAATGAGGACCTTTTTTTCTTAATGTCAAGTTTCCCATTAACAGCTGCGCTAACAGTGGGTCACCAGTTTAGAATTGGGGATTACAGAGAGTAACTAGACAGAAAAGTTTCGAACTCTTTGCACCTCTGCAGCAGAGAGGGAGGGCCAGGGTGATCAATAACCACATTCAAGGCAACAATTGATCGATATTTACATGCAAAGGGATCAAGGGATAAGGAGATAGTGTGGGAAGCATGAATTAGGACGAGATAAAACCAACCGAGACGAGAGAGATTTAATTCACTGCTCCTGTTCCCATTTGTTAGATTTTCGCACTGATGTCCTGGTTAAAGTCTTCTAATTCCAAGACAGGCAAATGATCAAAAGTGTGTTTTCAATTCTCGTTGGACATAATTAAATACGAGTGCAGAGCCCAGAGCCAGAAATCCATACTAAACGAGGTTCGAATGTTCATCATTGCATTCACACTCGGTAGACACACACACACACACAAAAAAAAATCCTCAGAGTTTACATTTCGCTTCTCTCTTCCCCCCTCTCTCCCACTGAAATGACAAGAGTTTTGAGTGGCAAAAGCTGAATGTGTGCAGAAGGACATTGCCACATGGGATCAATTACCGACACACTGTTCCATGATCATAAGATCTCGCATTCTGGCAGAGGCAAGGCGCTATTGGCTCCGCTCCCGATGGCCCTAAAGCAATATGAATACTTCGTAATAGGCGTTTGAGGAGAAAAAGCACACACCTCGCTAACTGAGCTGCTTTAATTGATTTCCACCGGTGCCACTCCGTCAACGACACCGGTTGCTTCTTGCCTCCCCCCCACGTCTGCGCTTCGGAAGCTCGGGGGGAGGGGGGGGTAAAAGGGCCATTCGGCCCCTCCAACCCTGCTGGAAACCTACAGAATTTGTCACATGTGACAAGTCACCTTTGTTTTGTTTAACATATTCCTCCTTTGAAAAGGGGAGATGCAACGAGACCTGGGTGTCATGGTACACCAGTCATTGAAAGTAGGCATGCAGGTGCAGCGGGCAGTGAAGAAAGCGAATGGTATGTTAGCATTGTCTGAATGGTGCCCGATTAGAAAAAGTGGAGATGCAACGAGACCTGGGTGTCATGGTGCACCAGTCATTGAAAGTAGGCGTGCAGGTGCAGCAGGCAGTGAAGAAAGCGAATGGTATGTTAGCTTTCATAGCAAAAGGATTTGAGTATAGGAGCAGGGAGGTTCTACTGCAGTTGTACAGGGTCTTGGTGAGACCACACCTGGAGTATTGCGTACAGTTTTGGTCTCCAAATCTGAGGAAGGACATTATTGCCGTAGAGGGAGTGCAGAGAAGGTTCACCAGACTGATTCCTGGGATGTCAGGACTGTCTTATGAAGAAAGACTGGATAGACTTGGCTTGTACTCGCTAGAATTTAGGAGATTGAGGTGGGATCTTATAGAAACCTACAAAATTCTTAAGGGGTTGGACAGGGTAAATGCAGGAAGATTGTTCCAGATGTTGGGGAAGTCCAGAACAAGGGGTCACAGTTTAAGGATAAGGATAAGGGGGAAATCTTTTAGGACCGAGATGAGAAAAACATTTTTTACACAGAGAGATTGAATCTGTGGAATTCTCTGCCCCAGAAGGTAGTTGAGGCCAGTTCATTGGCTATATTTAAGAGGGAGTTAGATGTGGCCCTTGTGGCTAAAGGGATCGGGGGTATGGAGAGAAGGCAGGTACAGGATACTGAGTTGGATGATCAGCCATGATCTTAATGAATGGCGGTGCAGGCTCGAAGGGCTGAATGGCCTACTCCTGCACCTATTTTCTATGTTTCTATGTTTTGCACTCCCAAGGTATGCAAAGAGTCGCCGCGTAAAGTAGCGGCACAGAGGCGCGGCGGTAGAGTTGCTGCCTGACAGCGCTAGCAGCGCCGGAGACCCGGGTTCGATCCTGACCTCGGATGCTGTCTGTACGGAGTTTGTACGTTCTCCTGCGTGGGTTTTCTCCGGGTGCTCCGGTGTCCTCCCACACTCCAAAGACGTGCAGGTATGTAGGTTAATTGGCTTGGTGTAAATTTAAAGTAGGATCGTATTAACGTGCGGGGATCGCTGGTGGGCGCGGACCTGGTGGGCCTAAGGGCCTGTTTCCTTGCTGTATCTCTCAACTAAACTAAACTAAGTTGAAAAATATAGGGCGCCGAGGAAGTTAGAATTATTCCATTTTAACATAAACCATTTGTAACATATTCCATTTGCTGTCTCCCTTTGTTCTCAGCAGTTCCCCCTCCCCGAGTCCTCCTTTGCTCTCATTTAAAAGAGACTCTGACAGGTCTACCGATAGGAAACAGGCCCTTCAGCCCAACTTATCCATACTGGCCAAGAAGCCCCATCTAAGCTAGTTCCATTTGCCTACGGTTATCCCATATCCATCTAAACCTTCTCAATCCATGCACCTGTCCAAGTGTCTTTCAAAGGTTAGAGTCATAGAGTGATACAGCATGGAAACAGGCCCTTCGGCCCAACTTGCCCACATCGGCCAACAATGTCCCAGCTACACTAGTCCCACTTGCCTGCTCTTGGTCCATATCCCTCCAAACCTGCCCTGTCCATTTCTTAAATGATGGGATAGTCCCAGCCTCAACTACCTCCTCTGACAGCTCGTTCCTTCGACCCACCTGTGAAAAGGTTACCCTTCGGATTCCTATTAAATCTTTTCCCCTTCACCTTGAACCTATGTCCTCTGGTCCTCGATTCCCCTACTCTGGGCAAGAGACTCTGTGCATCTACCCGATCTATTCCTCTCCTAATTTTATACACCTCTGTAAGATCTCCCTCATCCTCCTGCGCTCCATGGAATAGAGACCCAGCCTGCTCAACCTCTCCCTATAGCTCACACCCTCTAGTCCCGGCAACATCCCCGTAAAGGCTGTAAGCTTCCAAAGTACAATAAGACTTGCTGTTCCTTCTGTTTGCGCATGGCCTTAGTCTAGCAATGGAGGAGGCCCTGCAGAATCCTGTCGGTATCCACACCAATTCTCCCTGTAATTACCTCGTTAAGCCTTATTGGCTATGGAAGCAGCAATAATTACGATTTTAAAAAGACATTTGGACAGGTGTATGGATAGGAAGGGGTCAGTTCTCTGGCAAATGGGACTAGTCCATGAATTCAATTTGGTCGGTATGGACAAAATGGGCCGAAGGGCCTGTTTACTGGCTGACTCTAGAGCAGTGGTTCCCAACGTGGGCGTATGCCCCACAGGGGGGCAATTTGATTTTTAAGGGGGGTAATTGAGCGCGACTGAGGAGGTCTGGGGTCCAAATTTTCGATTTTTCGTATGAGACAATCCACAAATATTTCAATATTCTAATATAGAAATTTTCAGATTCAGATTCAGATTCAATTTAATTGTCATTGTCAGTGTACAGTACAGAGACAACGAAATGCATTAGACAACGAAATGCATTAGACAACGAAATGCATTTTCTCTCTCTTCTGTGTTCGCCATGGACTTGTAGGGCCGAGATGGCCTGTTTCCGTGCTGTAATTGTTATATGTTTTGTTATATGGTTTATTACCTGTGAATACTCTTTTATGATCATATTTATCATTATTATTATTTTAATACCACCTAATGTTTTTTTCTTTTTTTTAAACAATTTTTTAGTAATTTCTTGCTCAGAACATTAACTGCCTTTTGTTTATTTCATATTTCTTTTTCATGGATGCCATGTTCTTTTGAAGCTTGTTTAAACCAAGGTATTGGCGTTTTAAGCTTCTTCAGCTGAAACGGAGTTCACTTTTTAAATGATAAGAATTATATATCACCACATGGGGGGGGGGGGGGGGCATCAGGATTTTAGAGGTGATTAGGTGGGGCATGGCCAAATAAAGGTTGGGAACCACTGCTCTAGAGCCACGGTGGTGCAGCGGTAGAGTTGCGGCTCACTGCGCCGGAGACCCAGGTTCGATCCCGACTACGGGCGCTGTCTGTACGGAGTTTGTACGTTCTTCCCGTGACCTGCGTGGGTTTTCTCCGAGATGTTCAGTTAGAAACATAGAAACATAGAAATTAGGTGCAGGAGTAGGCCATTCGGCCCTTCGAGCCTGCACCGCCATTCAATATGATCATGGCTGATCATCCAACTCAGTATCCCGTACCTGCCTTCTCTCCATACCCCCTGATCCCCTTAGCCACAAGGGCCACATCTAACTCCCTCTTAAATATAGCCAATGAACTGTGGCCTCAACTACCCTCTGTGGCAGAGAGTTCCAGAGATTCACCACTCTCTGTGTGAAAAAAGTTTCCACCCACTCTCCAAAGACCCGCAGGTTTGTAGGTAAGTTGGCTTGGTATGAATGTAAGGTTGTCCCTAGTGTGTGTTGGTCAGTGTCACGGAACGGGGGTCACTGGTCAGCACGGACTCGGTGGGCTGAAGGGCCTGCTTCCACACTGTATCTCTTAACTAAATTCATCCATGCAACTCCCCTCCCATTCCCACACTGACCTTTCTGTCCTGGGCCTCCTCCACTGTCAGAGTGAGGCACACCGCAAATTGGAGGAGCAGCACCTCATATGTCGCTTGGGCAGTTTACACCCCAGCGGTATGAACATTGACTTCTCCAACTTCAAGTAACCCTTGCATTCCCTCTCTCCCCATCCCTTCCCCCTTCCCAGTTCTCCCACCAGTCTGACTGTCTCTATCTCTGTCCCGCCCACTCCCCTGATATCATCCTGAAAACGGGACTCGACCCGAAACGTCACCCATTCATTCTCTCCAGAGATGTTGCCTGTCCCGCTGAGTTGCTCCAGCATTTTGTGTCTAGCATTCATGGCAATCCCAGAAAGTCCCTCCACCACCTTCTCTGCAACTTAAAACAAATTAGTTTTCTCCCTTTCTCAGTTCTGAAACATTAAACTCTGTTTCTCTTTCCGCAGATGCTGCCTGACCTGCTGAGTTTTTCCAGCATTCTCGGTTTTTGTTTCAGATTTCCAGCACATGCAGCCATTTTTCCTTTCCCATTTGCCCCGATTCTCCCTACACTCCCCAACAAGTAAGAATGTAATGAATTTAATTTCCATTGGGACCATCCATATATTTATTTTACCAAAGCCGATTATCCTACAAACCTGCACGACTTTGGAGTGAGGGAGGAAACCGGAGCACCCGGAGAAAACCCACGCAGGTCACGGGGAGAACGTACTAACTTCATACAGGCAGCAGCACCCATAGTCAAAATCGAACCTGGGTCTCTGGCGCAGTGAGGCAGCGACTCTACCGCTGCGCCACCATGCCGTGTAGAAAGAATGTACAGAAGTGTGAAAAACGCACACCTCCAGATTCAGGAACAGTTTCTTCCCAGCTGTTATCAGGCAACTGAACCATCCCACCACAACCAGAGAGCGGTCCTGAACTACTATCCACCTCATTGGTGACCCTCGGACTATCCTTGATCGGACTTTGCTGGCTTTACCTTGCACTAAACGTTATTCCCTTATCATGTATCTGTACACTGCGGACGCCTCGATTGTAATCACGTATTGTCTTTCCGCTGACTGGTTAGCGCGCAACAAAAGCTTTTCACTGTACCTCGGTACACGTGACAATAAACTAAACTGAGCCCTTCTATGCATCATACATGCTGCAGTTGAGGTGTTTCGAGAAGCGTGAAGACATGTCAATTGTAGCACTGACATAATGTTTGAACATCAACGTCCGTCAAGAGCCGGAGACTAATAGCACTGCGCAATTCCTCTTGGTGAATCATTGCACAGCCTGTCAGTGGACCAAGCGAGAGGGATTCCACGGGTGTACACAGCTCTCTCAACCGTTCGTCAGCTGTCTCTGCCGCTTGTAACATCCACTTGGAGAACCAGCAGGTTGAAAGATTTACTCAGCTGTCGAAGGTGTTATGGTAATCTTTACGACACCATTGGCCCGGGGGCCTGAGCTACAGGGAGGGGTAGCGCAGGCTGGGGTTCTATTCCGTGGAGCGCAGGAGGACGAGGGGTGATCTTAAAGGCGTGTACAAAATTATGAGAGAGAATTCTTTTTGAAGTTTAGAGATCCAGCGCGGAAACAGGCCCTTCGGCCCACCGGGTCCGTGCCGACCAGAGATCCACGCACACTAACGCTATCCAACACACACTCAGGACAATTTACATTTATACTAAGCTAATTAGCCCACAAACCTGTACGCCTTTGGAGTGTGGGAGGAAATTCGGAGATCCCGGAGAAAACCCACGCCGGTCACAGAGAGAACGTACAAACTCCGTACAGACAGCGCCCGTCGTCGGGATCGAACCCTGATCTCAGACGCTGTACAGTCTAGCAACACTACCGACTGCGCCACCGGTGCCGTTCTCAGGGCTTGGGT
>JAWMAR010000126.1:3059531-3114531 GCA_036785375.1 Leucoraja ocellata
CGGTTTTAAAGGATTTCCCCCTTATCCTTAAGCTGTGACCCCTTGTCCTGGACTTCCCCAACATCGGGAGCAATCTTCCTGCATCTAGCCTGTCCAACCCCTTAAGAATTTTGTAAGTTTCTATAAGATCCCCTCTCAATCTCCTAAATTCTAGAGAGTATAAACCAAGTCTATCCAGTCTTTCTTCATAAGACAGTCCTGACATCCCAGGAATCAGTCTGGTGAACCGTCTCTGCACTCCCTCTATGGCAATAATGTCCTTCCTCAGATTTGGAGACCAAAACTGTACGCAATACTCCAGGTGTGGTCTCACCAAGACCCGCCAAGAGTCGCAGCATCTTTCTGGTCGCTGCTGGATTTTCACCGTGTTGAAAACGTTTTCGGAGACAGTGGGCTTGACGCCAATGAGCGTAGCGTGACTTCTCCTCACGGAGGTGCTGTCGTATGTTGTTGCCAGGATGGCGTAGGTTGTCGCCGATGATGACTTTGTTTTTTAACTGTTGTTAAAGTAATGATTCTATTTCAAATGTTATGTCGTGTGGGGGGGTCCAGTCGGTGAAACTGCTCCGACTATGACAATCGCCGGCAGTCGCCTAAAAATAGCCTCAGTGGGACAGGCCCTTAAATCCTAATGTTTGTAATTTAATTGGTTGTGGTATATTGCCCCCAGTGTGTGTAGGATGGCGCTAGTGTACGGGGTGATCGCTGGTAGGCAGGGTCTCGGTGGGTCGAAGGACTTGTTTCTGCGCTGTGTCTCTTAAAACTATGAGACACAGTTTCAACTATAAAACGTCACTGAATTAAATTCTCCCTTCACCGTCTGTTCGCTCCTTGTCAGTGTGTCGCAGCCTGGTGTCCTAGATTACAACAGACAGGACACGTCAGACATCAATCATGCCCAGGCTGTTATTGAAACATATAAGATTATTAAGGGTTTGGACACGCTAGAGGCAGGAAACGTGTTCCCGATGTTGGGGGAGTCCGGAACCAGGGCCCACACAGTTTAAGAATAAGGGGTAAGCCATTTAGAACGGAGACGAGGAAACACTTTTTCACACAGAGTGGTGTAAGTCTGTGGAATTCTCTACCTCAGAGGGCAGTGGAGGCAGGTTCTCTGGATGCTTTCAAGAGAGAGCTAGATAGGGCTCTTAAAGATAGCGGAGTCAGGGGGTATGGGGAGAAGGCAGGAACGGGGTACTGATTGGGGATGATCAGCCATGATCACATTGATTGGCGGTGCTGGTTTATAATAAATAACTATATAACAATTTACAGCACGGAAACAGGCCATCTCGACCCTTCTAGTCCGTGCCGAACACATATTCTCCCCTAGTCCCATCTACCTGCGCTCAGACCATAACCTTCCATTCCCTTCCCCTTCCATATAACCATCCAATTTATTTTTAAATGATAAAAACGAACCTGCCTCTACCACCTTCACTGGAAGCTCATTCCACACAGCCACCACTCTCCAGCACTTTTATCTACCTTCGATTTTCCAGCATCTGCAGTTCCTTCTTAAACACATACATACAGCGCTCCTCAGAGGACCTCAAGAAAGGCTTGAGAGTAGAAATAAGTTTTAAATCTAGACCTAAAAGAGTCGCTGGAGGGGGGAAGTTCTGATGGGTAGAGGGATGCTGTTCCACAGTCTAGGAGATTCGACTGTAAAAGGGGGGTTGGTTTGCGTGATGGTCTGGGCTGCGTCCACTGCTCTCGGCAACTCTGTGTCATTGTGCCACAGTTTGTCATTGTGGAACGGAGTTGACCTTTGAGGACCTTGCCGATGTTATTGTGCAATGCAAAATTAATGAGCGGCTAATCTATGTTGCTGTTTACTGACTGGCATCCAGAGGGGAATGGTTTACTTTAGCTCTTCGATGATAAGTTAATTACGCTCGTCGACCAAGATTGGACGGTTCCTTTGCTCGCAGGAATGATGTTTTACAGACATTATGATGATTATTTTTTTTACCCGCGCACATAGCGGGGAAGAGATCAATCGAGCGTGCGAAATAAGACATAAGAATTCATGTCAAGATGTACTGCCAAGAGTCATGATGTCCAAACAAGCAGAACATCCGCTTAATACCGAGGGGCTTGTATGAAAATATCACACCACACGCGGGACTCCTTCACATAGCAAGAAAATGCTACCTATCCAATACTGACTAAATCTCTGAAAAATAGACAATAAAATAATCTACTGCATCCGCTGCTCTAGGTGTCGGCTGATTTACATCGGGGAGACTAAGCGGAGGTTGGGCGATCGTTTCGCCGAACACCTCCGCTCACAGTCCGCAATAACCAACCTGACCTCCCGGTGGCTCAGCACTTCAACTCCCCCTCCCATTCCATATCCGACCTCTCTGTCCTGGGTCTCCTCCATTGCCAGAGTGAGCAACAGCGGAAATTGGAGGAACAGCACCTCATATTCCGCCTGGGTTGCTTGCGTCCGGATGGCATTAATATTGAATTCTCCCAATTTTGCTAGCCCTTGCTGTCTCCTCCCCTTCCTTAACCCTCTAGCTGTCTCCTCCCACCCTCCCATCCCCCCGCCCTCGGGCTCCTCCTCCTCCCCTTTCCTTCCTTCTCCCCCCCCCCCCCCACCCCCCATCAGTCTGAAGAAGGGTTTCGGCCCGAAACGTCGCCTATTTCCTTCGCTCCATAGATGCTGCTGCACCTGCTGAGTTTCTCCAGCAATTTTGTGTACCGACAATAAAATATAGTTTAGTTTAGTTTAGTTTATTATCACATGGAACATCATCCGGTAGGCGGCGCGGCTCTGGCCAGCAGCGGCCTCTGCAGCCTGTCCGCGTTTTATTATTTTGTCTGTGTTTTTATGTAGTGTTTGTTATTTTATGTTGGGGGGTGTGTGTGTGGGGGGGTGGGGGTGGGGTGGGAGGGGGGGGAAACTTTTTGAATCTCTCCTGCACTGGAGACCCGACCTTTTCTCGTCGGGTCTCAGTCGTCGTTGAGGCCGCAACGAGGAGCGGCCTCCAACAGGAAGAGACCGGGGACTCAGGTGTCGACTCACCGTTGCCATCGCGGAGCTGGCCGAGTCCGGAGCGGTGGAGGAGCGCTGCTGCTGCTGCTGCTGGTGCTGTTGCTGCTGCTGCTGCTGGTGCTGTTGCTGCTGCTGCCGGAGAGTCGGAGGCTCTCTACAGGTCTGTGGACGACGGCGCCGGGAGCCCACGGCTCCCTGGGGGGAGACCGCTTTTCGGGGCTTTTCGTTTGGACCTCCAGGGGTCCAAATGACAATTAAATTGACTCTTGACTCTTGACTCTCTTGACTCTTGATGGAACGAGATTACTTTTGTTTTGTGCTAACCAGTCAGCGGAAAGACTGTTGCTCAGTCTGAAGAAGGGTCTTTAAGATAAAGGGGGAGTCCAGAACCAGGGCCACACAGTTTAAGTATAAGGAGCAAGCCATTTAGAACGGAGACGAGGAAACAGAGAGTGGTGAGTCTGTGAATTCTCTACCTCAGAGGGCGGTGGAGGCTGGTTCTCCGGATGCTTTCAAGAGAGAGCTAGATGGGGCTCTTAAAGATAGCGGAGTCAGGGATATGGGGAGAAGGCAGGAACGGGGTACTGATTGGGGATGATCAGCCAAGATCACATTGAATGGCGGTGCTGGCTCGAAGGGCCGAATGGCCTACTCCTGCACCTATTGTCTATTGTCTAATAAGGGGTAAGCCATTTAGAACGGAGACACGGAAACAATTTATCACACACAGAGAGTGGTGAGTCTGTGGGATTCTCTGCCTCAGAGTGCGGTGGGGGCCGGTTCTCTGGATGCTTTCAAGAGAGAGCTAGATAGGGCTCTTAAAGATAGCGGAGTCAGGGGATATGGGGAGATGCCAGGAACGGGTACTGATTGTGCATGATTAGCCATGATCACATTGAATAGGAGAATTCGCTCGAAGGGCCGAATGGCCTACTCTTGCACCTATTGTCTCTTGGGTCTCTGGCGCTGTGAGGCAGCAACTCTACCACTGTGCCACCATGCTGCCCTATACGTTATTCCAATCGAGTCATTCACAGTGTACCTAACAAGGGCCGAGTCCCCCTTATCCTCACCTTCCACCCCACCAGCCGTCACATACAACAAATAGTCCTCCATCATTTCCGCCACCTCCAACGTGACCCCACCACTCGCCACATCTTCCCATCTCCCCCCATGTCTGCCTTCCGCAGAGACCGCTCCCTCCGCAACTCCCTGGTCAATTCGTCCCTTCCCACCCAAACCACCCCCTTCCCCTGGTACTTTCCTTGCAATCAAAGGCTACACTTGCCGCTTTACCTCCCCCCCTCGACTCCATTCAAGGACCCAAGCAGCCTTTCCAGGTGCGGCAGAGGTTCACCTGCATCTCCTCCAACCTCATCTATTGCATCCGCTGCTGCTCTAGGTGTCAGCTGCTCTACATCGGTGAGACCAAGCGCAGGCTCGGCGATCGTTTCGCCCAACACCTCCGCTCGGTTCGCAATAACCAACCCGATCTCCCTGTGGCTCAGCACTTCAACTCCCCCTCCCATTCCCAATCCGACCCTTCTGTCCTGGACCTCCTCCATGGCCAGAATGAGGGCCTCTTTTACTTAATGTCAAGTTTCCCATTAACAGCTGCGCTAACTATGGGTCACCAGTTTTAGAATTGGGGATTACAGAGAGTAACTAGACAGAAAAGTTTCGAACTCTTTGCACCTCTGCAGCAGAGAGGGAGGGCCAGGGTGACCAATAACCACATTCAAGGCAACAATTGATCGATATTTACATGCAAAGGGATCAAGGGATAAGGAGATAGTGTGGGAAGCATGAATTAGGACGAGATAAAACCAACCGAGACGAGAGAGATTTAATTCACTGCTCCTGTTCCCATTTGTTAGATTTTCGCACTGATGTCCTGGTTAAAGTCTTCTAATTCCAAGACAGGCAAATGATCAAAAGTGTGTTTTCAATTCTCGTTGGACATAATTAAATACGAGTGCACAGCCCAGAGCCACAAATCCATACTAAACGAGACTCGAATGTTCATCATTGCATTCACACTCGGTAGACACACACACACACACACACACGCAAAAAAAAATCCTCAGAGTTTACCTTTCGCTTCTCTCTTCCCCCTCTCTCCCACTGAAATGACAAGACGAGTTTTGAGTGGCAAAAGCTGAATGTGTGCAGAAGGACATTGCCACATGGGATCAATTACCGACACACTGTTCCATGATCATAAGATCTCGCATTCTGGCAGAGGCAAGGCGCTATTGGCTCCACTCCCGATGGCCCTAAAGCAATATGAATACTTCGTAATAGGCGTTTGAGGAGAAAAAGCACACACCTCGCTAACTGAGCTGCTTTAATTGATTTCCACCGGTGCCACTCCGTCAACGACACCGGTTGCTTCTTGCCTCCCCCCCACGTCTGCGCTTCGGAAGCTCGGGGGGGGTAAAAGGGCCGTTCGGCCCCTCCAACCCTGCTGGAAACCTACAGAATTTGTCACATGTGACAAGTCACCTTTGCTTTGTTTAACATATTCCTCCTTTGAAAAGGAGAGATGCAACGAGACCTGGGTGTCATGGTACACCAGTCATTGAAAGTAGGCAGGTTACACAAAAAAGCTGGAGAAACTCAGCGGGTGCAGCAGCATCTATGGAGCGAAGGAAATAGGCAACGTTTCGGGCCGAAACCCTTCTTCAGAAGAAGGGTTTCGGCCCGAAACGTTGCCTATTTCCTTCGCTCCATAGATGCTGCTGCACCCGCTGAGTTTCTCCAGCTTTTTTGTGTAACCTTCGATTCTCCAGCATCTGCAGTTCCTTCTTAAACATTGAAAGTAGGCATGCAGGTGCAGCGGGCAGTGAAGAAAGCGAATGGTATGTTAGCATTATCTGAATGGTGGCCGATTAGAAAAAGGGGAGATGCAGCGAGACCTGGGTGTCATGGTACACCAGCAGGCAATGAAGAAAGCAAATGGTATGTTAGCATTCATAGCAAAAGGATTTGAGTATAGGAGCAGGGAGGTTCTACTGCAGTTGTACAGGGTCTTGGTGAGACCACACCTGGAGTATTGCGTACAGTTTTGGTCTCCAAATCTGAGGAAGGACATTATTGCCATAGAGGGAGTGCAGAGAAGGTTCACCAGACTGATTCCTGGGATGTCAGGACTTTCATATGAAGAAAGACTGGATAGACTCGGCTTGTACTCGCTAGAATTTAGGAGATTGAGGGGGGATCTTATAGAAACCTACAAAATTCTTAAGGGGTTGGACAGGCTAGATGCAGGAAGATTGTTCCCGATGTTGGGGAAGTCCAGAACAAGGGGTCACAGTTTAAGGATAAGGATAAGGGGGAAATCTTTTAGGACCGAGATGAGAAAAACATTTTTTACACAGAGAGATTGCATCTGTGGAATTCTCTGCCACAGACGGTAGTTGAGGCCACGGTTCATTGGCTATATTTAAGAGGGAGTTAGATGTGGCCCTTGTGGCTAAAGGGATCAGGGGGTATGGAGAGAAGGCAGGTACAGGACACTGAGTTGGATGATCAGCCATGATCATAATGAATGGCGGTGCAGGCTCGAAGGGCCGAATGGCCTCCTCCTGTACCTATTTTCTATGTTTCTATGTTTTGCACTCCCAAGGTATGCAAAGAGTCGCCGCGTAAAGTAGCGGCACAGAGGCGCGGCGGTAGAGTTGCTGCCTGACAGCGCTAACAGCGCCGGAGACCCGGGTTCGATCCTGACCGCGGATGCTGTCTGTACGGAGTTTTACGTTCTCCTGCGTGGGTTTTCTCCAGGTGCTTCGGTTTCCTCCCACACTCCAAAGACGTGCAGGTATGTAGGTTAATTGGCTTGGTGTAAATTTAAAGTAGGATCGTATTAACGTGCGGGGATCGCTGGTGGGCGCGGACCTGGTGGGCCTAAGGGCCTGTTTCCTTGCTGTATCTCTAAACTAAACTAAACTAAGTTGAAAAATATAGGGCGCCGAGGAAGTTAGAATTATTCCATTTTAACATAAACCATTTGTAACATATTCCATTTGCCATCCCCCTTTGTTCTCAGCAGTTCCCCCTCCCCGAGTCCTCCTTTGCTCTCATTTAAAAGAGACTCGGACAGGTCTACCGATAGGAAACAGGCCCTTCAGCCCAACTTGTCCATACTGGCCAAGAAGCCCCATCTAAGCTAGTTCCATTTGCCTGCGGTTATCCCATATCCATCTAAACCTTCTCAATCCATGCACCTGTCCAAGTGTCTTTCAAAGATTAGAGTCATAGAGTGATACAGCATGGAAACAGGCCCTTCGGCCCAACTTGCCCACACCGGCCAACAATGTCCCAGCTACACTAGTCCCACTTGCCTGCTCTTGGTCCATATCCCTCCAAACCTGCCCTGTCCAGTTCTTAAATGATGGGATAGTCCCAGCCTCAACTACCTCCTCTGGCAGCTCGTTCCTTCCACCCACCTGTGAAAAGGTTACCCTTCGGATTCCTATTAAATCTTTTCCCCTTCACCTTGAACCTGTGTCCTCTGGTCCACGATTCCCCTACTCTGGGCAAGAGACTCTGTGCATCTACCCGATCTATTCCTCTCCTAATTTTATACACCTCTGTAAGATCTCCCTCATCCTCCTGTGCTCCATGGAATAGAGACCCAGCCTGCTCAACCTCTCCCTATAGCTCACACCCTCTAGTCCCGGCAACATCCTCGTAAAGGCTGTAAGCTTCCAAAGTACAATAAGACTTGCTGTTCCTCCTGTCTGCGCATGGCCTTAGTCTAGCAATGGAGGAGGCCCTGCAGAATCCTGTCGGTATCCACACCAATTCTCCCTCTAATTACCTCGTTAAGCCTTATCGGCTATGGCAGCAGATGCAATAATTAGGATTTAAAAAAGACATTTGGACAGGTGTATGGATAGGAAGGGGGCAGTTCTCTGGCAAATGGGACTAGTCCATGAATTCAATTTGGTCGGCACGGACAAAATGGGCCGAAGGGCCTGTTTACTGGCTGACTCTAGAGCAGTGGTTCCCAACGTGGGGCGTACGCCCCACAGGGGGGCAATTGAGCGCGACTGAGGAGGTCTGGGTCCAAATTTTCGATTTTTCGTATGAGACAATCCACAAATATTTCAATATTCTAATATAGAAATTTTCAGATTCAGATTCAGATTCAATTTAATTGTCATTGTCAGTGTACAGTACAGAGACAACGAAATGCATTAGACAACGAAATGCATTTTCTCTCTCTTCTGTGTTCGCCATGGACTTGTAGGGCCGAGATGGCCTGTTTCCGTGCTGTAATTGTTATATGTTTTGTTATATGGTTTATTACCTGTGAATACTCTTTTATGATCATATTTATCATTATTATTATTTTAATACCACCTAATGCTTTTTCTTTTTTTTTTACAATTTTTTAGTAATTTCTTGCTCAGAACATTAACTGTCTTTTGTTTATTTCATATTTCTTTTTCATGGATGCCATGTTCTTTTGAAGCTTGTTTACACCAAGGTATTGGCATTTTAAGCTTCTTCAGCTGAAACGGAGTTCACTTTTTAAATGATAAGAATTATATATCGCCACATTGGGGGGGGGGGGGGGGGGGGCATCAGGATTTTAGAGGTGATTAGGTGGGGCATTGCCAAAAAGAGGTTGGGAACCACTGCTCTAGAGCTACGCAGGCGCAGGTGCACACTGCGCCGGAGACCCAGGTTCGATCCCGACTACGGGCGCTGTCTTTACGGAGTTTGTACGTTCTCCCCGTGACCTGCGTGGATTTTCTCTGAGATGTTCAGTTAGAAACATAGAAACATAGAAATTAGGTGCAGGAGTAGGCCATTCGGCCCTTCGAGCCTGCACCGCCATTCAATATGATCATGGCTGATCATCCAACTCAGTATCCCGTACCTGCCTTCTCTCCATACCCCCTGATCCCCTTAGCCACAAGGGCCACATCTAACTCCCTCTTAAATATAGCCAATGAACTGGCCTCAACTACCCTCTGTGGCAGAGAGTTCCAGAGATTCACCACTCTCTGTGTGAAAAAAGTTTCCACCAACTCTCCAAAGACCCGCAGGTTTGTAGGTAATTTGGCTTGGTATGAATGTAACATTGTCCCTAGTGTGTGTTGGTCAGTGTCACGGAGCGGGGGTCGCTGGTCAGCACGGACTCGGTGGGCTGAAGGGCCTGCTTCCACACTGTATCTCTTAACTAAATTCATCCATGTAACTCCCCCTCCCATTCCCACACTGACCTTTCTGTCCTGGGCCTCCTCCACTGTCAGAGTGAGGCCCACCGCAAATTGGAGGAACAGCACCTCATATGTCGCTTGGGCAGCTTACACCCCAGTGGTATGAACATTGACTTCTCCAACTTCAAGTAACCCTTGCTTTCCCTCTCTCCCCATCCCTTCCCCCTTCCCAGTTCTCCCACCAGTCTGACTGTCTCTATCTCTGTCCCGCCTACTCCCCTGATATCATCCTGAAGAAGGGACTCGACCCGAAACGTCACCCATTCATTCTCTCCAGAGATGCTGCCTGTCCCGCTGAGTTACTCCAGCATTTTGTGTCTAGCATTCATGGCAATCCCAGAAAGTCCCTCCACCACCTTCTCTGCAACTTAAAACTAATTAGTTTTCTTTCTTTCTCAGTTCTGAAACATTAAACTCTGTTTCTCTTTCCGCAGATGCTGCCTGACCTGCTGAGTTTTTCCAGCATTCTCGGTTTTTGTTTCAGATTTCCAGCCCCTGCAGCTATTTTTCCTTTCCCATTTGCCCCGATTCTCCCTACACTCTCCAACAAGTAGAAATGTAATGAATTTAATTTCCATTGGGACAATCCATATATTTATTTTACCAAAGCCGATTATCCTACAAACCTGCACGACTTTGGAGTGAGGGAGGAAACCGGAGCACCCGGAGAAAACCCACGCAGGTCACGGGGAGAACGTACTAACTTCATACAGGCAGCAGCACCCGTAGTCAGGATCGAACCCGGGTCTCTGGCGCAGTGAGGCAGCGACTCTACCGCTGCGCCACCATGCCGTGTAGAAAGAATGTACAGAAGTGTGTAAACGCACACCTCCAGATTCAGGAACAGTTTCTTCCCAGCTGTTATCAGGCAACTGAACCATCCTACCACAACCAGAGAGCAGTGCGGAACTACTATCTACCTCATTGGTGACCCTCGGACTATCCTTGATCGGACTTTGCTGGCTTCACCTTGCACTAAACGTTATTCCCTTATCATGTATCTGTACACTGTGGACGGCTCGAATGTAATCATGTATTGTCTTTCCGCTGACTGGTTAGCACGCAACGAAAGCTTTTCACTGTACCTCGGTACACGTGACAATAAACTAAACTGAGCCCTTCTATGCATCATTCATGCTGCAGTCGAGGTGTTTCGAGAAGCATGAAGACATGTCAATTGTAGCACTGACATAATGTTTGAACATCAACGTCCGTCAAGAGCCGGAGACTAATAGCACTGCGCAATTCCTCTTGGTGAATCATTGCACAGCCTGTCAGTGGACCAAGCGAGAGGGATTCCACGGGTGTACACAGCTCTCTCAACCGTTCGTCAGCTGTCTCTGCCGCTTGTAACATCCACTTGGAGAACCAGCAGGTTGAAAGATTTACTCAGCTGTCGAAGGTTTTGTGGTAATCTTTACAACACCATTGTCCCGGGGGCCTGAGCTACAGGGAGAGGTAGCGCAGGCTGGGGTTCTATTCCGTGGAGCGCAGGAGGACGAGGGGTGATCTTAAAGGCGTGTACAAAATTATGAGAGAGAATTATTTTTCGAAGTTTAGAGATCCAGCGGGGAAACAGGCCCTTCGGCCCACCGGATCCGTGCCGACCAGACATCCCCGCACACTAACGCTGTCCAACACACACTCAGGACAATTTACATTTATACCAAGCTAATTAGCCCACAAACCTGTACGCCTTTGGAGTGTGGGAGGAAATTCGGAGATCCCGGAGAAAACCCACGCCGGTCACGGAGAGAACGTACAAACTCCGTACAGACAGCACCCGTCGTCGGGATCGAACCCCTGATCTCAGACGTTGTACAGTAGCAACACTACCGCTGCGCCACCGTGCCGCTCTCAGTTCATGAGGTGTCTCAGCCGCTTATAACAAGGGTGGCACGGTTGCGCAGTGGTAGAGTTGCTGCCTTACAGCGCCAGTGACCCGGGTTCGATCCCGACCACCACACAAAGGGTGTATGGAACGAGCTGCAGGATGAGGTAGTTGAGGCCGGGAATATCTTAATCTGAGGAAGGACATTATTGCCATAGAGGGAGTACAGAGAAGGTTCACCAGACTGATTCCTGGGGTGTCAGGACTGTCATATGAAGAAAGACTGGATAGACTTGGTTTATACTCTCTAGAATTTAGAAGATTGAGGGGGGATCTTATAGAAACTTACAAAATTCTTAAGGGGTTGGACGGGCTAGATGCAGGAAGATTGCTCCCGATGTTGGGGAAGTCCAGGACAAGGGGTCACAGCTTAAGGATAAGGGGGAAATCCTTTAAAACCGAGATGAGAAGAACTTTTTTCACACAGAGAGTGGTGAATCTCTGGAACTCTCTGCCGCAGAGGGTAGTCGAGGCCAGTTCATTGGCTATATTTAAGAGGGAGTTAGATGTGGTCCTTGTGGCTAAGGGGATCAGAGGGTATGGAGAGAAGGCAGGTACGGGATACTGAGTTGGATGATCAGCCATGATCATATTGAATGGCGGTGCAGGCTCGAAGGGCCGAATGGCCTACTCCTGCACCTAATTTCTATGTTTCCATGTTTCAGGCCCAACTTCTATCCTCACTCCAGCGTTTTGTGTCTCTCTATCAAAAACTCCAATCAGGAATGAAACGAGCAGATACTGTGAGAATGGCAATATGAGCATGGACTTAATTATACAGGTACAGAGCTCCACGGCACAGAGGCTGAGCCACCAGCCGCTGCTAATTCCTTGAAGTGTTTTAATAATCACACTTGGTGAAGGATGTCTTGTTCGGAGTCCTCTGGGGCGAAGGGTAGAAGATGGGATATCTGTGTAATTGGGGTAAGTTGGCTTAATGAAAGCAGTCATGTATTATACTGTACAGGCAGACTATCGGGTCAAGTCTCAACTCAGTGGGATGCTGTTGGGGCTCTGACTTTGTCTGCATCTTGCCTGGCTTTTTAAAGAGGAAATTTTTGTTGCTTAACATCTCGGAGCCTATTAACGACATGTATAGAATGCAGATGGCATTGATGTACCTCGTTAGGCCTTGAAGGGGCTAAATTATGTTGGGGCGCGGCCCAGCGCTAATTGGAGTAAAAGCACTTCATATTTCGCTTGGGCAGCTAACACCCCAGCGGTATGAACATTGACATCTCTAGCTTCAAATAGCCCTTGCGTTCCCTCTTTCTCCGCCCCTCCCCCACCCTGGACGTCCTGCCGGTTTCACTGTTCTCATCCCTCCGTTATCACCCCCTCCACAGCCAGCAATGGACCATTGTGGGCTCCATCTCCCCTTGGCCGTCCGTGCAAGCTCTTGACTTGTTCTGTACCTTTTTGATATAGACTGGATAGACTTGGTTTATACTCTCTAGAATTTAGGAGATTGAGAGGGGATCTTATAGAAACTTACAAAATTCTTAAGGGGTTGGACAGGCTAGATGCAGGAAGATTGCTCCCGATGTTGGGGAAGTCCAGGGCAAGGGGTCACAGCTTAAGGATAAGGGGGAAATCCTTTAAAACCGAGATGAGAAGAACTTTTTTCACACAGAGAGTGGTGAATCTCTGGAACTCTCTGCCGCAGAGGGTAGTCGAGGCCACAGTTCATTGGCTATATTTAAGAGGGAGTTAGATGTGGCCCTTGTGGCTAAGGGGATCAGGGGGTATGGAGAGAAGGCAGGTACAGGATACTGAGTTGGATGATCAGCCATGATCATATTGAATGGCGGTGCAGGCTCGAAGGGCCGAATGGCCTACTCCTGCACCTAATTTCTATGTTTCTATGTTTCTATGTTTTTGAGGGAAATCTTTTTTCACCCAGAGAGCCTGTTTCCGCGATATGTAACTGGATAAAAACGAATGAAAATGTAAATCCTGAATGACTGGCGTTTATTGCTAACAGAAGTTTATTGCTGACAAAAAAAAAAAAAAAAAAAAAGATTTTCTAGCTCGGATTACGAGAGTCGTTCGACTGTTTTTGCTCAGTTATTACAGGAAAATTCAAGGCCTGTTTATGCAGCGGCAATCCCATTATAATACATCTTCATATTGAAGGGATTGGATTTGATCGCTGAGCGAAATCCATTCACACAGACTTCTGCAGATACTGTTCCGACAATTACCATAAACCGCTAAATGTCACCGATATCAGACGGCACGCTTATATCCTCTGCAAACACAGGGAGGACGTGACAACCTGTTCATTAACTCGGTGTTACGAGGGGGCAAAGAGCACGTCGGCCAAAGCTCGGGTAATTTTATGTCACAAAACCACGAATGTCACACACTCAATAAAAGCAATCTGCAAATAGGTGCCCACAAGGTCACGTTAAAAAAAAACGTTGTATGTAGAACCAGCGCAAAAAAAAAAACAAACAGATTGCTAGTCCCCTTGCTTGAAATGTCTAAATAAATAGGAAACTATGAAAAGGATTAAATGTATTTCAGTTATTTGAAAATAAATTAAATTATCCAGTGGAAAATTGAATAATTTTCAATTTGGCAAAAGCAATTCATGGAAAGTTACAAAGGTTTAAAAAGTTTGGCAATTTATAAGTCGTTCTAATCCTTTGGGATGGAGGATGGTTTCTTTACACTCAATCTTTCAACGTTCTGAGGGGGATAATGGGGCCAACGTGGGAACTGGAGATGCTTTGTTTGGCAGCATTGGAAGGGACTCGTCATCAGGCCTGCGTTTAAAGTATCGTGAGGAGTTCTGGTCACCCCTTTTAAAGGAAGGAAGTGGAGGCTTTGAGGAGGGTTCAAGTTTGAGTTCAGTCTGTTGTCACGTGTACTGAGGTAGAGTGAAAGGCTTTTGTTGCGTGCTAACCAGTCAGCGGAAAGACAATAGTGAAGGTGGTGGAGGCAGGTTCGTTTTTATCATTCAAAAATAAATTGGATAGTTATATGGACGAGAAAGGAATGGAGGGTTATGGTCTGAGCGCAGGTAGATGGGACTAGGGGAGAATACGTGTTCGGCACGGACTAGAAGGGTCGAGATGGCCTGTTTCCGTGCTGTAATTGTTATATGGTTATTATTATATGGTTAATAGATCAAGCTATCACAATGTACAGACACACGATAAAGGGAATAGCTTGCTTCAGTTTATATTTAAGAGGGAGTTAGATGTGGCCCTTGTGGCTAAAGGGATCAGCGGGTATGGAGAGAAGGCAGGTACAGGATACTGAGTTGGATGATCAGCCATGATCATATTGAATGGCGGTGCAGGCTCGAAGGGCCGAATGGCCTCCTCCTGCACCTATGTTCTATGTTTCTATAGACAATAGACAATAGACAATAGGTTCAGGAGGAGGCCATTTGGCCCTTCGAGCCAGCACCGCCATTCAATGTGATCATGGCTGATCATCCCCAATCAGTACCCCGTTCCTGCCTTCTCCCCACATCCCCTGACTCCGTTATCTTTAAGAGCCCTATCTAGCTCTCTCTTGAAAGCATCCAGAGAACCGGCCTCCACCGCCCCCTGAGGCAGAGAATTCCACAGACCCACCACTCTCTGTGGGAAAAAGTGTTTCCTCGTCTCCGTCCTAAAGTTTAGTTTAGTTTAGAGATGTGTTTATAATTTGTTTGGTTGTTTTGTTGTTTGTCTTTTGCACAAAAGTCCGCGAGCATTGCCACTTTCATTTCACTGCACATCTCGTATGTGTATGTGACAAATAAACTTGACTTGACTTGACTTGACTTGAGATACAGCGCAGAAACGGGACCTTTGGCCCACCGAGTCCGCGCCGACCAGCGATCCCCGCACTACCCTACACACACTGGGGACAATTTACACTTGGACCAAGCCAATTAACCTACAAACCTGCACGTCTTTGGAGTGTGGGAGGAAACCGAAGATCTCGGAGTAAACCCACTCCAGGTCACAGGGAGAACGTGCAAACTCCGTACAGACAGCGCCTGTAGTCGGGATCGAACCCGTGTCGCTGGCGCTGTGAGGAAGCAACTCCACCGCTGCGCCACCGTGCCACCCTGTTGTATGCAGTTCTGGTCGCCCCGTACAGGAAATATTGGGAGGTTTTGAAGAGGGTTTGAGTCAATTGGTTTTTAAATGTTGTGCTTCTACTAGTTTTAGTTCCCCCCCCCAGTCTGCTTATTCAACTAGTTCCACTATTCACACCCTTTTGTGGCTCCACCATGAAAATCCTTGTCTGGGAAAGACCATGAGGTCATAAGTGATAGGAGTAGAATTAGGCCATTCGGCCCATCAAGTCTACTCCGCCTTTCAAACATGGCTGATCTATCTCTCCCTCCTAACCCCCTCTGACCTCCCCATAACCTCTGACACCCGTACTAATCAAGAATCTATCTATCTCTGCCTTTAAAAAATATCCACTGACTTGACCTCCACAGCCGTCTGTGGCAATGAATTCCACAGATTCACCACCCTCTGACTAAAGAAATTCCTCCTCATTTTTCTAAAAGAACGTCCTTTAATGCTGAGGCTGTGACCTCTGGTCCTGGACTCTCCCATGAGTGGAAACATCCTCTCCACATCCACTCTACTAAAGAAATTCCCCCTCATCTTTCTAAAAGAACATCCTTTAATTCTGAGGCTGTGACCCTCTGTTCCTAGACTCTCCCACTAGTGGATACATCCTCTCCACATCCACTCTATCCAGGCCTTTCACTATTCTGTCCATTTCAAAGAGCCCCCCCCTCATCCTTCTAAACTCCAGTGAGTACAGGCCCAGTGCCGTCAAACGCTCATCATATGTGAACCAACATTGTTCTTGTAGATCTCCTCTGGACCCTCTCCAGAGCCAGCACATCCTTCCTCAGGGCTGGAACAGCTTCCTTGCGGTTCTGTTCTGCGTACCTGCATTACCAAGGCTGAATAGAAAAAAAACCCCTAGGTTGATTTTGATTGCTATATTAACCTGGCTTCTTGCAGCAATGGGACTTGCAGCGATACTGAATAGCAAATCAGTCTCCCCGCGTAGTCATTACATGCTTCATTCAAAATGATGTCGGCTGGAGGCAGACAGCGGGACGGGAGTAAGAACACACTCTCTCTCGACGGAAGTAAATCTTTAACCAGCTCGCCGCGTAAGCTGGCTCACCGTTGTGCAAAACAAATTAAAAAATATTAAAATAAAACTACCTGTGGAGGTTTTACCACTTTCCACTTTGAATGCATTAAGAATTGAATTCACAATAGGGATTCCCAAGAGCACTTGTTTCGTAAGCAGTTTACCTAGTTCTCATCAGTTTGTTTCCTAACAGATATGATGTGTGCATCTGCGGCACGGTGGCGCAGTGGTAGAGTCGCAGGTTCGATCCCGACTACGGGTGCTGTCTGTACGGAGTTTGTACGTTCCCCCCCGTGACCTGCGTGGGTTTTCTCCGAGATCTTCGGGTTCCTCCCACACTCCAAATACGTGCAGGTTTATAGGTTAATTGGCTTGGTGTAAATGTAAATTGTCCGTAGTGTGTGCAGGATAGTGTTAGTGTGCGGGGATCGCTGGTCGGCACGGACTCGGTGAGCCGAAGGGCCTGTTTCCGCGCTGTACCTTTAAACTAAACTAAACTAATTTAGGCTCGGCAAAGGTTGCTCACTTTTTTATTCAGTCTAGTTTATTGTCACGTGTACCGAGGTACAGTGAAAATCTTCTGTTGCGTGCTAACCAGTCAGCGGAAAGACAATACATGATTACAATCGAGCCGTCCACAGTGTACAGATACATGATAAGGGAATGACGTTTAGTGCAAGGTAAAGCCAGTCCTTAATCCAGAAGGCTGCTCTTCTCTTATCCTTTGAACCTTTCGTTGGTTTTTCAAATATTACACTAGACTACCCAAATTTCCTTAATTGACTCACTCCAGAGGATGAGCAGGCTGGGACTCTATTCACTGGAGCGCAGGTGTGATCTTATAGAGGTGTACAAAATCATGAGAGGAATAGATTGGGTAATGATAATAATGGATGGGATTGATATAGCGCCTTTCTAGATACTTTACATCGCATTATTCATTCACTGCTCAGTCACACTCGGTGGTGGTGAGCTACTTCTGTAGCCACAGCTGCCCTGGGGCAGACTGACGGAAGCGTGGCTGCTAATCTGCGCCTATGGCCCCTCCGACCACCACCAGTCACTCACACACATTCACACACATTCACACGCAGGCAAAAGTGGGTGAAGTGTCTTGCCCAAGGACACAATGACAGTATGCACTCCAAGCGGGATTCGAACCAGCTACCTTCCGGTCGCCAGCCGAACACTTAACCCATTGCGCCATCTGTCGCCATCGGTAGATGCACAAGAGTCTCTTGACCAGAGTAGGGGAATCTACACACAGAGGACATTCATTAAGGTGATAGGGGAAGGATTTCATAGGAACATAAGAGTTACCTTTCTACACCAAGGGGTGGTGGGTGTATGGAACGAATGGCCAGAGGAGGGAGTTGAGGCTGGGATTATCGCAATGTTTAAAGGGCCTGTCCCACTTGGTGATTTTTCCGGCAACTGTCGGCATCGTTGACTGATGTATCAGGTCTCCAAAAAAGTCACGGCTTGAGGCGGCGTGACAACGTATTGACGCGCGATGTTTTTTCAGGTGTCAACCATTTTGTTTGTCACCGCTGGATTTTGAAATGTTCAAACCCTTTCGGCGACCCTGATACGTCCGCCAATGATGCCGGCATCCGCCGAAAAAAATCGCCAAGTGTGGGACAGGCCCTTAAGAGACATTTAGACATGTACATGGATAGGGCAGGTATCGGGGACTATGGACCAAACGCAGTCAGGTGGGACCAGGGTAGATGAGACATTGTTGGGCGCTGTGGGCAAGTTGGGCTGAAGGGCCTGTTTCCACTCCATGACTATGAGAAAACCAATGGCTGGAAGAACCCTGCAGGTCAGGCAGCATCTGCGGAAGGAAAGTCCAGGCCAAGCATTAGAAGTCCAGATTACAGCATCTGCAGTCTCTTGTGTCTGCTGGATACATTTTCACAAGGCGCTAGGCATTGATGCTTTAGCCCAGGGCTTGATGAGACTCCAAATAGAAATAATTGAGGATATGTTTTGCCAGAATTGTAAACCAGAGCGAAACAGCATCTAGAGCAGAAACCCAGAGTGTATCAGTGAAAAATATGAAAAAGAATCTGCTATGACTGCTGTAGCATAATAATGCAGTGGCAGAGGAAGACAAGGTGAGAAATGTACACCCTCTCTCCTAATGAAGAGTAGCATTTGACAGCCTTGTTGGCTAATTTAAGAACTCGTGAATGTAGATAGTTAATAATGAATTGAATTCCGAGCCTTCCCTGGATCGATCTGATATTATTCCCAGCACTGCACGGTGTTGACAGCGGTAGAGCTGCTGCCTCACAGCGCCAGAGACCCGGGTTCCATCCCGACTATGGGTTGTACCTTCTCCCCGTGACCTGCGTGGGTTTTCCCCGGGTGCTCCGGTTTCCTCCCACACTCCAAAGACGTGCAGGTTTATAGGTGAATTGGGTGTGTATAGATGGAATTTGTCCCTTGTGTGTATAGGATTGTGTTATCCAACAGACAGAAGGTGCAGGAGTTCTCTCAGTATACGACAGTCACCATCTGGCTGATCATCCCCAGTCAGTACCCCGTTCCTGCCTTCTCCCCATATCCCCTGACTCCGCCATTTTTAAGAGCACTATCTAGCTGAAAACATCCAGAGAACCTGCCTCCACCGCCCTCTGAGACAGAGAATTCCACAGACTCACCACTCACTGTGAGAAAAAGTGTTTCCTCGTCTCCATTCTAAATGGCTTACTCCTTAACTGTGGCCCCTGGTTCTGGACTCCCCCAACATCGGGAACATGTTTCCTGCCTCAAGTGTGTCCAAGCCCTTAACAATCTTATATGTTTCAATGAGATATCCTCCCATCCTTCTAAACTCCAGAGTGTACAAGCCCAGCCGCTCCATTCTCTCAGCATATGACAGTCCCGCCATCCCGGGAATTAACCTTGTAAACCTACGCTGGGCTCCCTCAATAGCAAGAATGTCCTTCCTCAAATTAGGGGACCAAAACCGTGCACAATACAACACTAGGGCCCGGTACAACTGCAGAAGGACCTCTTTGCTCCTCTACACAACTCCTCTCGTTATGAAGGCCAACATGCCATTCTCTTTCTTCACTGCCTGCTGTACCTGCATGCTTAGTGTACGGAGATTGCCGGTAGGCCCAGACTCGGTGGGCCGAAGGGCCTGTTTCTACACTGTATCTCCAAATGACACCATTCTTGGATGTGGAAGCTTTCACTGTGAGTTGGAAGAGTGCCACTGTAACAGATTTTGGTCAAAGAAGAGAGAAAGAGAGAGATATACCCATAGACCAGTCAGCTTTGCTTGCACTGAAAAAGCTTCCGTGGGCCTTAGTGTAGCAGTTAATTGATACATACGTTACACAAAAAAGCTGGAGAAACTCAGCGGGTGCAGCAGCATCTATGGAGCGAAGGAAATAGGCAACGTTTCGGGCCGAAACCCTTCTTCCTGCGGAAGAAGGGTTTCGGCCCGAAACGTTGCCTATTTCCTTCGCTCCATAGATGCTGCTGCACCCGCTGAGTTTCTCCAGCTTTTTTGTGTAACCTTCGATTCTCCAGCATCTGCAGTTCCCTCTTAAACAATTGATACATACGCACTGACACATACACTGGGTTGATTAAACATACAGCCAGAACAGAATTGTATCGCAATTTTCATGTGGCTAATTAATAAAAGGAAGAGCATTCATATTGCTCATGTTACAATCACAGGGTGGTGCAGCGGTAGAGTTAAGGGGTCCCATTTGGCAATTTTTGTGGCGACTGCCGGAAGTTGCTGAAACAAAACACTAAGTGGGACAGGCCCTTTTACTCTACCGCTGCACCACCCTGTGATTGTGACAGGAGCAATATAAATGCATCATTGACTGATGTATCACGTCACCGAAAAATTCTCAGCGTGATGTGGCGTGACAACGTATGACCTGCGGTGTTTTTTCAAGTGTCGCAGCGTTTCTCTTGTCGACACTGGATTTTTGAAATGTTCAAAATTTTTTGGCGACACTGATATGACGCCTGCAGTCGCCGAAAAACTCTCCAAGTGGGACAGGCCCTTAAGCAACAGAAAGTAGGTGCAGGATTAGGCCATTCGGCCCTTCGGGCCAGCACCGCCTTCAATCTGATCATGGCTGATCATCCACAATCAGTACCCCGTTCCTGCTTTCTCCCCATATCCCTTGATTACGTTAGGGCTAAGAGCTAAATCTAACGCAACCCAACAGCGCCAGAGACCCGGGTTCGATCCCGACTACAGGCGCTGTCTGTACGGAGTTTGTATGCTCTCCCCGTGACCTGCGTGGGTTTTCTCCGAGATCTTCGGCTTCTTCCCACAGGTTTGTAGGTTAACACAAAATGCTAGAGTAACTCAGTGGCACAGGAGGCATCTCTGGAGAAAAACGATGGGTGACATTTCACAAGTTCACAAGTTACAGGAATAGAATTAGGCCATTCGGCCCATCGATTCCACCCCGCCATTCAATCATGGCTGATCTCTGCCTCGTAATCCCACTTTCCTGCCTTCTCCCCATAACCCTTGACACCCATTTGACTATTTCTGCCTTAAAAATATCCACTGACTTGGCCTCCACAGCCGTCTATGGCAACGAGTTCCACAGATTCACCACCCTCTGACTAAAGAAGTTCCTCCTCACCTCCTTTCTAAAAGAGCGCCCTTTAATGCTGAGGCTGTGACCTCTGGTCCTGGACTCTCCCACGAGTGGAAACATCCTCTCCACATCCACTCTACCTGTGCCTTTCATTATTCGGTAAGTTTGGGTAGGACCTTTCTTCAGATTGATAGTAGAGGGAGAGAGGGATGAAGAGATGGAGGTGCGAAAAGACCGGATCAAATCAGAGGTAAACAAAAATGTTGCAACGTTTCGGGGCCGAAATCCTTCTGGAAATAGGCAACGTTTCGGGCCGAAACCCTTATGGGTTTCGGCCCGAAACGTTGCCTATTTCCTTAGCTCCATAGATGCTGCTGCACCCGCTGAGTTACTCCAGCACTCTGTGAAACGTCACCTATCCATTTTCTCCACAGATGCTGCCTGGCCCGCTGAGTTATGGTGCAGCAGCATCTATGGAGTGAAGGAAATAGGCAACGTTTCGGGCCGAAACCCTTCTTCAGATCAAATCAGGGCTGAAACAAAGGATCTCAGGCAAGGTGACGCCTGGTAGGTCTGTTGTTGGCAAGAGAAGGTGCGATCTCAAGAGAAACAATGTGGAGAACTGTGGACCTGGTTAGAATAGAATAGAATTGAATACTCTACTGTATCGTGTGACAAGTCACAGTGAAATTCTTTGCTTGCATCCCTTGTCAAGGTATGCGAATAGTCGCCACATAAAGGCACATACATACAAAGTTACAAATCCACCCCCCCCCCCCCCCCTCCTGTGCCCGCGAATGATCGAATGATCGATCCACCCCAACTAATCAAGTGCCGAAAATCAATGCAAAAACCGCACAGTGCACTCGCGATCGAAACAGCTCAACAGCCTTGATCGCAAACTTGTGTTAGGGGGGTCCGTTGAGATCCCGGATGAGCCCCCAATTTAAATAGCTCGTTCTAAGCTTCCCCCCCAGTCTAGTTTCAGTCAAAAATCACTGAGTCAAGCACTTGCACATCTAAACTTTATTTTGACAAAACACAATTACAGTTCTATATCTAACCACCGCGGGTTCGATCCTTGTATCTGCCTGATCAATCCCTCTTTAGCCTCGCTCAAGCAGAGACTCTCCAGAAGGTCACGCAGTCCCAAGCGTTCTCCCAGAAGATCGACGCAGGACCTCGTGGGAGCGGTCTTTTATAGGTCCCCAAACCTTGAGAGGCTGAACCACATAGGGGTGGTCTCGATACAGTCCAATAACAGTTATTGGTTAACACAGTATATGATAGACATTTCCCCAACCCAATAATACAGTGACTAATACAATGTATTCAAACGGTGCTTCTCAGAAGAAACAAACATCGCAACATGTGCCCTGATATGCAAGAACACCAGACAATGCTTAATCCAATCAACATCTAGCAAAGTGAAGCTTTTCAACATTATATACAATGTGTATGTCTGGTTTGCATTCATCCAATCCATACCATGCATTTTGCACCTACTTGTCAGGATCTGCAGCTCTTTCATTCTCTTTCTGCAGCTCATATCTAGGCTCGGGACAAACTGGCACTATTCTGCAGCTAGTCCTATTTCTGCAGAAGGCATATTTAAATTGACCAAATGGCCAAGCAGCCCAGAAGCCTTTAATCAACTTTAGTATCCTGGCCTCTCAAATTTGACCAGAATTAGTATTCCTTCCTTTTATCATTTATGATAAACCATCATTTCTGAAAACCAAATAGTCAGGTAATCAGATAACTAGATATACATATGTGTGTCTATTACATTCTCCATCTATTAACAACAACAAGATGATGATGTTTCTTCCCAGAATTTTGTCAAGCTTCCCGAGTTTTGGTGGGCGTAGCTTCACAATTTTTGTCTGATGAGTCTTCACCTTCTGGGTTTTCGTGGGGGCGAATTCCATCCCTTTCCATAGTCGAACCTATGACCGATAATTCCTGAAAAACTTGGGACAAAGCAAGTTATAATTCATGCACCAATGATTCCCCATACATACACTCTAATTCTGCAGTACTATCCCTTTTCCATTTCATTATCATTATCCTATTATAGTCTGCTCAATCACTGTATTCCTATTACTATTCTGTCCTGCAATACTATCCTAGGATCAACATAGAGAGAGTACAGAGAAGGTTCACCACACTGATTCCTGGGATGTCAGGACTTTCATATGAGGAAAGACTGGATAGACTCGGCTTGTACTCTCTAGAATTTAGAAGATTGAGGGGGGGATCTTATTGAAACTTACAAAATTCTTAAGGGGTTGGACAGGCTAGATGCAGGAAGATTGTTCCCGATGTTGGGGAAGTCCAGAACAAGGGGTCACAGTTTAAGGATAAGGGGGAAGTCATTTAGGACCGAGATGAGAAAAACATTTTTCACACAGAGAGTGGTGAATCTGTGGAATTCTCTGCCACGGAAGGTAGTTGAGGCCAGTTCATTGGCTATATTTAAGAGGGAGTTAGATGTGGCCCTTCTGGCTAAAGGTATCAGGGGGTATGGAGAGAAGGCAGGTACAGGATACTGAGTTGGATGATCAGCCATGATCATATTGAATGGCGGTGCAGTCGCGAAGGGCCGAATGGCCTACTCCTACACCTATATTTCTATGTAACACTAAGCAGGTCTCTCCCTATTCACACAATGTTATAATATGTATATCTGATGCTGATTAACCATATAAATTTCAGCTGGGTTCAGTCCAGATTTCCCTACAGGCGTGACTCTAATTCAAAGCAAACCATGAACAATGTTTCAATTCAACCAAATTTAGTTTCAGCCTTCAATTTAATATTTTAAATTTCAGTGTCCATCTCATCATTTTCTCATTCCACAGCATTGTGGCCGATAACACAATTCTATTCCAATTCCTGTGGAATTCCAAGCTGGTCAAATTTAATCAATCAATTTCCATATGTGGTGAATTTCATCATAAATCCAATTAAGAACGCCAATTATAGGGACCATTTCTTTCCATCTTGATAATAGAAGCTGCGTAACTATCAAGGGTTAAACAATTTAGATCCATCGATCAAATACATCGACTCTAATATCTCAACACCCATTCAAGTTTCTCCTTCTAATTCAATAGACTTCTCCTCCGCCACTTCTTCCTCAGTAAGTCAATACTTTCTGGATGGTTAGTATTGACTTTCCGAGGGGAACTCATAAATTTGCAGTCCACCTCATCATTTTACACTACCACCTTACGTTTCCAGGGTATGTCTTAATTCCTGATATCCGCTAGGGTCTATCCCTTTCTTGAAAGCAACTAAATAGTCCCGTTCCATCTTCGATTATCCTCCCAAGGGTGAGACAAGAGAAGAATGCCAAGTCCACAGTCAATTCTCTAACCATTTTTTTAAGACTAGATGCCATAAGCTCTTTTCAAATCGATTTATTTATAACTAAATTTAGGCGCAAAGCGAGTATTTTTTCCAGAACCACAGAGGAATGTTTATTTTCAATTTCAAATTCAGTTCTTTACAGTGGAGCTCGTCCCAAAAGTCATTATAGATTGTCTGTGTTGATGCTTTAGGAAAGCTTGGATAGTGTTACTCTCCTTTCCTTCCCTGGTGTCAAAACCTGGATGATGTTAAAGTTAGGCACGAGGGCAGCTATCTTTTTCTTCTCCCTTGATGCGAGTTTCAAAGGAGTAGAGATACTGAGGGGCAGGTTTTCTCTATCTGCTGGCCTTCCCAGGTGTGTCTTAAAGGGACAGGACAGTATCATTTCCTTTTTCTTGTTGGTTCCTGTTTCTGGGGAGCTACATTGTTCTGCCCGTTCTCAAGGGGTCTGTATAATCTTTCCCTCACTCCCCAGGTAGTATGTTGTCATTTATACTGTCCTGCAGGCACAAATTTAGTAACAACTTAGTACAAGAGATCCTTTCCCCACTCCCATACCTTCTGCTCAATAAGTTTGAAGGGTTTGGGCAAATGTTTGGCAGATGCAGTATAATGTGGATAAATGTGAGGTTATCCATTTTGGTGGCAAAAACAGGAAAGCAGACTATTATCTAAATGGTGGCCGATTGGGAAAAGGGGAGATGCAGCGAGACCTGGGTGTCATGGTACACCAGTCATTGAAGGTAGGCATGCAGGTGCAGCAGGCAGTAAAGAAAGCGAATGGTATGTTAGCTTTCATTGCAAAAGGATTTGAGTATAGGAGCAGGGAGGTTCTACTGCAGTTGTACAGGGTCTTGGTGAGACCACACCTGGAGTATTGCGTACAGTTTTGGTCTCCAAATCTGAGGAAGGACATTATTGCCATAGAGAGAGTGCAGAGACGGTTCACCAGACTGATTCCTGGGATGTCAGGGCTGTCTTATGAAGAAAGACTGGATAGACTAGGATTATACTCTCTAGAATTTAGGAGATTGAGAGGGGATCTTATAGAAACTTACAAAATTCTTAAGAGGTTGGACAGGCTAGATGCAGGAAGATTGTTCCCGATGTTGGGGAAGTCCAGGACAAGGGGTCACAGCTTAAGGATAAGGGGGAAATCCTTTAAAACCGAGATGAGAAGAACTTTTTTCACACAGAGAGTGGTGAATCTCTGGAACTCTCTGCCACAGAGGGTAGTTGAGGCCAGTTAATTGGCTATATTTAAGAGGGAGTTAGATGTGGCCCTTGTGGCTAAGGGGATCAGGGGGTATGGAGAGAAGGCAGGTACGGGATACTGAGTTGGATGATCAGTCATGATCATATTGAATGGCGGTGCAGGCTCGAAGGGCCGAATGGCCTACTCCTGCACCTAATTTCTATGTTTCGGCCCGAAACGTTGCCCATCTCCTTCGCTCCATAGATGCTGCTGCACCCGCTGAGTTTCTCCAGCATTTTTATGTACCTTCGATTTTCCAGCATCTGCAGTTCCTCCTTAAACAACAAGTTTGTTTCTCCTCTCCCTAGTGTCATTTTAGCTCTCCTTTAGTTCCCATTCCTTCTGACACCAGCTAATAGGTTCCCTTTCTTACTTTCTTTATTGCCCCTTGAATTTTCTTCCGCCCTACTAGGTTCGGTCTACTTGCTGGGCAATCCTTGCTCCAACGACCTCATTGTGTACAGGTGTGACAAGCTCCTTGATTTACAACGTTCTTTGCTCGAAGGGGTTTTCTTGGGCAGTCATAAGATTGTTAACAATTTTCTTTCATGAGATATTCAGTTTTTACTACAATAGTACAATATTGTGGGGAACTTACTCCATTCGGATCATCTAAGTCACCTGATTGTTCCATGTATCATTTTGAGAAACGGTCTAAAGATTCGGCTGCTCCTTCACCCATTTCTGGTTTTATTTCCAGAATTCGTTTTGAATCACTTGGTTTCTGAAACCTGTTTGCAAGGGCCATTAAAACAGCCTCTTCTCTTGCAGTGTCATCCACTACTATGTTTGCCAATGCTTCATAAATTGGGTGTCCTAAGGCTACTAGAAATTTGGTATTCTCAGCTGGAGTGATTATCTGTTGTATGGTCTCCCCACAAATCCCGGGAATCTGCATGATATACACGCATTGTGGCTCTTAAATAATCTATAAAAGCAGCAGGTGACTTCTTCCTAATCTGTTTAATACCGCTATTATTTCATGGGGCTTCCACGGAGTATGGACGTCTGTGGCATGGGGATTATTCTTACCTACTGCGCTGGTCGAATCACCTGTACCCAGCCCTTAGAAACATAGAAACATAGAAGATAGGTGCAGGAGTAGGCCATTCGGCCCTTCGAGCCTGCACCGCCATTCAATATGATCGTGGCTGATCATCCAAATCAGTATCCTGTACCTGCCTTCTCTCCATACCCCCTGATCCCTTTAGCCACAAGGGCCACATCTAACTCCCTCTTAAATATAGCCAATGAACTGTGGCCTCAACTACCCTCTGTGGCAGAGAGTTCCAGAAATTCACCACTCTCTGTGTGAAAAATGTTTTTCTTATCTTGGTCCTAAAATACTTCCCCCTTATCCTTAAACTGTGACCCCCCTTGTTCTGGACTTACCCAACATCGGGAACAATCTTCCTGCATCTAGCCTGTCCAACCCCTTAAGAATTTTGTAAGTTTCTATAAGATCCCCCCTCAATCTTCGAAATTTAATGAGTACAAGCCGAGTCTATCCAGTCTTTCTTCATATGAAAGTCCTGCCATCCCAGGAATCAGTCTGGTGAACCTTCTCTGTACTCCCTCTATGGCAAGAATGTCCTTCCTCAGATTAGGAGACCAAAACTGTACGCAATACTCCAGGTGTGGTCTCACCAAGACCCTGTACAACTGCAGTAGAACCTCCCTGCTCCTATACTCAAATCCTTTTGCTATGAATGCTAACATACCATTCGCTTTCTGGTTTTATTTCCAGAATTCGTTTTGAATCACTTGGTTTCTGAAACGTGTTTGCAAAGGGCCGTTATAACAGCCTCTTCTCTTGCAGTGTCATCCACTACTATGTTTGCCAATGCTTCATAAATTGGATGTCCTAGGGCTACCAAATTTGGTATTCTCAGCTGGAGTGATTATCTGTTGTATGGATCTCCCCACAAATCCCGGGAATCTGCATGATATACACGCATTGTGGCTCTTAAATAATCTATAAAACAGCAGGTGACTTCTTCCTATCAGTGGTTCTGTTTAATACCGCCATTATTTCATGGGGCTTCCACGGAGTATGGACGTCTGTGGCATGGGGAGTATTCATACTTACTGCGCTGGTTGAATCAGCTGTGCCCAGCCCTGCCCTCACTGGGAATTGCCTATGGGATATCTGTTCAATTTGTAAACTATCGGTTACATCAAAATCTATCTCGATATCTTCAATCACTGTGTCACCTGTTCGCAGGGGTTTCCCGATACCTGTCCGAATAAATCGTTCCCCTTTCTCACTACTGGTGTAATCTGTCTAGGTTGTGGCTCACAGAAATCCTCTGGCGGTTGCACTAGATCCTTTTCTTTAAATACCGGAGCTAACCTCTTCGTTCTACTCCAGGTGCCATAAGCCACTGGACGATCTATTAATGATGGAGTGGATAGGGACGAAGAATCTGGTACCCAGTATCTGTTGTTGGTAGAATCTGTTCAGACGTAGAATCTGCAGACCTAAAATTGGTTTGGTCGCCCAATTATAGGAAGGATGTCAACAAAATAGAGAGTGTACAGAGGAGATTTACTAGAATGTTGCCTGGGTTTCAACAACTAAGTTACAGAGAAAGGTTGAATAAGTTAGGTCTTTATTCTCTGGAGCACAGAAGGTTAAGGGGGGACTTGATGAGAGTTGATGTGGACAAGCTTTTCCCTTTGAGAGTAGGGAAGATTCAAACAAGAGGACATGACTTCAGAATTAAGGGACAGAAGTTTAGGGGTAATATGAGGGGGAACTTCTTTACTCAGAGAGTGGTAGCGGTGTGGAATGAGCTTCCAGTGGAAGTGGTGGAGGCAGGTTCGTTGGTATCATTTAAAAATAAATTGGATAGGCATATGGATGAGAAGGGAATGGAGGGTTATGGTATGAGTGCAGGCAGGTGGGACTAAGGGGAAAAAAAGTTGTTCGGCATGGACTTGTAGGGCTGAGATGGCCTGTTTCCGTGCTGTAATTGTTGTTGTTGCTAAAATATTTAGTACGGACACAAGTCATACACGGTGCAAGTGAAGCCGGGGAAACGCAAGAGGAACACGGTGGAAGCTGCGAACTCCCATTTGTCCATTCTTCCAAATATTCATCTCCTTCCCCCCTCGAACTCAGCACTAACCATCGGATCCCTAAACTTTCAATTTACAGGGACTAGTTTCCTTCCAGGAGATCAGCCTTTCCCTGTTCCGTGTGTTTCCCTTCATCTCCACTCCTGTGCTTCCTTCCACATGGAGGTCTATCTTCTTCACCTTCTTTCAGTTCCAATCCAAGTTTACCGATCGCATTCTCTCAACCAGCCATCCTCTTAACCTCTTTATTCCCCTTCCGTTCCACATAGTATTTTCTCCATAACTCTATTAATTATATTGCACTCATCATTACTATGCTGCCAAATAATCCGTTCTATGTATTTTCACCCTTTTACTGTTCTATTCCCCTGGCAGCCATAGCTTTTACTAATTTCTTATTTAACACTCCTGATAAATCTCTTAATTTCTCTGCCGTGAGGGAACTCATTGCACATTATTTGCAATGGGCTCCTTTCCTCTTCTGTAATATCCCGATCTATGCTGTTCCCCATGCTTCCGAACACCCGAAACAGAATTCCTAAATCCTCCGCTCCTTCCTTTTAATCCCTAAAGGGCCGGTCCCACCAGCATGCGACCTGCATGCGGCAAGCACGACCAAACCGGAAGCGGGGGCTGAGCGGAGATCAAGTGAGTGACGTGAAGTTCGAGCGAAGTCCGCGGGAAGTTCGCGCATGACGTACGATGTTAAGACGTGCGTACGGCGACAAAATGCAGCGCACGGCGTCGAGGCGGCTGCGGGCCGGCAGGCCGTTGCCGCGCGGAATTTTTAAACACGGTCAGTTTTTCGGAGTCCCGTGCAATGTCGGGACCAGCTCCACACAACTCCATACGGCTCCGGCGATCGAAGTGGGACCGGCCCCGCGAGGCCGTACGGCTCAAGCGACCACGTTAGGTCGCGCTTGCCGCATGGAATCGCATGCTGGTGGGACAGGCCCTTTAATTTATCAAGCTCGCTCCTGAACAGTGGCTGATGGCTCCAAGGCGTCCACAGCTTTGCCCTTCTTTATTCCTTTGCTCCATCAATCCTACTCCCCTTTTCTAATTCTTCTCCTATCTCCCGCAAGTCCTTCCAATCTCCACAATCCTCAGTCGCCCAAAGATCAGAGTTCTCCAGGGAACAATCAGACACATTCGAACACAATCAAACACATTGGAACACAATCAAACACCTTCTCACAACTCGTTTAATCCTCAATCGAAACACATGAAAATGACCTCCAGACACACAAGTAACACCGTACGTCTCACGCCGTTTATTATTATCAGGCACAACCACACTCCTACATAAACCACAATCACTCATCTAGTATCGCATTCAGTAACTGCACAGGTCCAAAAGCAAATCACAATATTTCGAACTTACAAAATTTAGATCAAAAACAAAACACAATTGACCGTAAATACAATGCAAATATTGTATTGTATTGTATTGTATATCTTTATTGTCATTTTCCTGAGTATTCACATACCCAGAGGAAACAAAAAAACGTTGCTCAACCAGTATCCATTCAGTGTGCATTAAAAATAAATAGAAATTAAAAAAAAATACATGTATCATGAACAAATTTAACACTCTACTAATTCAACAGGCGTTCCGATCGGCAGCGGCACGACAGTGGCTCTGCTGCAGTGTGTCCAGGTTGGTGGTTGGTGCGCGATACTTGGCAGGGGGCAAAGTCCATTTAGCAGTCTTATAGCCTGTGGGAAGAAGCTGAGGAGCATCCTGCTGGTTTTGCAGCTAATGCTCCTGTACCTCTTCCCAGATGGCAGGATGGAGAATATGTGATGCGATGGGTGGTAGGGGTCTTTGATGATGGAGATGGCTCTGCTGATACATCTCTTCCTGTATATGTCCAGCAGGAAGGGGAGTGGAGCACCAATAATCCTGCTGGCGGTCTTCACAATCCTGTCTAGTTGGTGCCGTTCGTACGCCTTGCAGCTCCCGAACCAGGAAGTGATGCCGTAGGTCAATGTGCTCTCGACAGTCCCCCTATAAAAAGTCCGTAGGTGTGTAGTGGGGAGACCTGCTTTACGTAGTCTTCGGAGAGGGTGTAGTCGCTGCTGGGCTCTCTTGACCAGTGCTGTTGTGTTGGTCGTGGACGTCAGGTCATCAGACAGATGTAGTCCTAGGAACTTCACGCTGCTGACCCTTTCCACATCAGCTCCGTCGATGTGCAGAGGTGTATGGTGTTGTTTCCCCGCCCTCCTGAAGTCAACCACCATCTCCTTAGTTTTACCCACGTTAAGAATGAGGTTGTGGGATTTGCACCAACCTGTGAGCAGCTCCACCTCCATCCTGTATGCCGATTCATCATTGTCACTGATGAGACCCACCACTGTTGTGTCATCAGCGAACTTGTTGATGAAGTTGTTGATGAATACGCCATATTCTCCAGCCCGTGTCGCGGGACATTCCAACACGACCGGGGGCTCCAGCTTTGTGACAGAATTAGGGGTACCCTTCGCATTCGGGTGCTTTTCACCAAGTAAACCAGGTTCCCGTCTCTCAGTTAAACTTCGCTATCAGGTACTAATCAACAATCGACCAGAGGGTTACTATTCACCGCTGATCAGCCACTGTTCGGAATCGATCTCAAACATGCACAAACTCAGAAGTTCTATCTACACAGAAATTAAATTCTACCGTACGGGCAGAACTTCAATGTGGAATTCTGTATTTGGAAATTTGATTCTGCAATACTAGACTCGTTCTCGGAAACAACTAGTATTGGTGCATACCACTCCACATATGCAGGCTGTCGAATTCAAACTAAATTGCCCAATGAACTCTCGAATGGACTATCTATATTCCCAGCCAATATAGAAACGTCTAGCCTCTTAGCGCTGTCAGTGGTTGCCGATTTTCAGAATGCATCTTTCCAATCCGCGCTCCCAGCAAAGATAGATCAATACGTAGACCAGACTTGTGTTTCAATATCCCGCCACTTGGATACTAAATCTAACCTTGGGCCACCCCTCCCCCAATGAAGCGCGTCAGACTCTCGTTAAAACAGCTGCGATCTGCCAACTACGACCACGTTTTGGGCCACTCCTCACCCTGTTTTATGGGCCCCTAACGCAAAGGAGTGCAAACCACCCCCACCCCCGTGCTTGCTAAACTCTGTTCTAATGATCTCGATTGGACCCTTTCCCAAGCCCACGAATGATCGAATGATCGATCCACCCCAACTAATCAAGTGCCGAAACTCAATGCAAAAACCGCACAGCGCACTCGCGATCGAAACAGCTCAACAGCCTTGATCGCAAACTTGTGTTAAGGGGTCCGTAGAGATCCCGGATGAGCCCCCAATTTAAATAGCTCGTTCTAAGCTTCTCCCCCAGTCTAGTTTCAGTCGAAAATCACTGAGTCAAGCACTTGCACATCTAAACTTTATTTTGACAAAACACAATTACAGTCCCACTACTATACCTAACCACGGCGGGTTTGATCGCCAAATCTGCCTGATCAAGCCCTCTTAAGCCTCGCTCAAACAGAGACAGAAGGTCACGCAGTCCTAAGCGTTCTCCCAGAAAATTGACACAAACTCAATTTCATAGCGTTTCAAGCAGAGTGCAGGCCACCAAATTCATTTTCATGGCATTTCAAGCAGAGTGAAGGCCACCAAACTCAATTTCATAGCATTTCAAGCAGAGTGCAGGCCACCAAACTCAATTTGATAGCATTTCAAGCAGAGTGAAGGCCACCAAATTCATTTTCATAGCATTTCGAGCAGAGTGCAGGCCACCAAACTCAATTTCATAGCATTTCAAGCAGAGTGCAGGCCACCAAGTTCGATTTCATAGCATTTCAAGCAGAGTGCAAGCCGCCAAATTGCCAAACAACTCATTGCATTATCATTAAGGGTTAACAAATCATTTATCGCAAGTACATTGCAGACTCACAGTTCAGTTGATTCACAACTGAGAATCACAGTTGTGGACTCTCCCTCATGATCTTCCAGAGTGACTGGCTCACGTCCAGTCATCCGGGGTTTTGTAGTCCTGCCCCCTGGAAGGGACGTTACCTTCATCGTGTTGATGGACAGGCGAGAGGACCAATCAGCTGATCTCAAGATTTTTTAAACATTCATATCTTTTTTATTTTTCATCGAACGGAAAAAGCCTCGGGGCTGCATCAGCGGAGGAGGATTGTGAGTAAGAAGGCCAAAAATCATAGCGAGATATGGTAGCGTATTTTTCTAAAGTCAATAAACAGCACAGACAGGAAGTGGTCAAGATGAAACTTTTAGTTATAAAGATCTATCACAATCAGTAGAGTTCCCTGCACACATCCCCAGCATGGGTTTCACCCGGGTGCTCCGGTTTCCTCCCACATTCCAAAGGCGTGCCGGTTTGTAGCTCGACACAAAAATGCTGGAGTAACTCAGCGGGACAGGCAGCATCTCTGGAGAGAAGGAATGGGTGACGTTTTTGATTTAAAAAAAACGTTCCTTCTCTCCAGAGATGCCGCCCGTCCCGCTGAATTACTCCAACATTTTGTGTCCATCTCCGGTTTAAATCAGCATCTGCAGTTCAATTCATACAGGTTTGCAGCTTAATTGGCTTCTGCAAAAAATTGTCCAGCGGGTGTAGGAGTAGTCTGCGTAGTCTGCAAGTAGTCTGCAAGTAGTCTGCGTGTGATCACTGGTCATCACCGACCCCGTGTTTCCACGCTGTATCCCATTGACAAGTAACGCAGCATGGTTAAAGAGTGTATTCTGCGAAATAAATAATGAAAATGGTGGCAGACACTCTCTTCTCTGGTTTCTTTGAGAAGAGAGAAGTGTTGCAGAACTTTTGATCCTAAAGGCTGTACTTGCGGCTAATCACGTCCCAATAGGAAGCTCGTGCAGTTTGGCGCCAACATTGACGGGGAGGCTTCTGATATTCGTATTGTATCGTGTTGCGGGCAACGCACAGGGAACTACATGATGAAAGAGAAAGATGAGAGGCAGCAGACAAAGCAGTGAAGTTCCTCATCCACATCCAGCTCCACTGGCCCCCCCAGAGAACCCAATCAACATGGTAAACTCCATGTGCAGGAAGGAAATGCAAATGCTGGCTTAAACAGACGATAGACACAAAATGCTGGGTTAAAGTCCCACATCTCCCAGTCTGCATGGACCTGATGGGCCTGTCCCACGGGCATGCGACTCCATGCGGCAAACGCGACCTAAAGGGCCGGTCCCACGGGCATGCGACTCCATGCGGTAAGCGCGACCTAACGTGGTCGCTTGAGCCGTACGGCCTCGCGGGGCCGGTCCCACTTCGATCGCCGGATCCGTATGGAGTTGCGCGGAGCTGGTCCCGACATCGCGCGGGACTCCGAAAAACTGACCGTGTTCAAAAATTCCGCGCGGCAACGGCCTGCCGGCCTGCAGCCGCCTCGACGCGGTACGCGCCGCCTCGACGGGCGTGCGCAGCATTTTGTCGGCGTACGCACGTCTTGACGCCGTACGTCACGCGCGAACTTCCCGCGGACTTCGCTCGAACTTCACGTCACTCACTCGACTTCCGCGCGGCGCCCGCTTCCGGTTTGGTCGCGCTCGCCGCATGCAGGTTGCACGCTCGTGGGACAGGCCCTTAACTGATGTCCCAGTTGCCAAACATTTTAATTCCCCTCCCATTCCCACACTGACCTTTCTGTCTTGGGCCTACTCCATTGTCAGAGGGAGGCCAAATGTAAATTGGAGGAGCAGCATCTCATATGTCGCTTGGGCAGCTTACACCCCAGCGGTATGAATGTTGATTTCTGTAACTTCAAGTAACCCTAGCTTTCCCTCTCTCTCTCCATCCCTCCCCCACTCAAGTGCTGGCTCGAAGGGCCGAATGGCCTCCTCCTGCACCTATTTTCTAAGTCACACCAGCTTCTTGTTCTCACCTAACAAACATCTGACAATGGCCCGTTTCCTATATCATCGTCACTTTTTTTGCGTATCTTTCATTCATTTGTTCTATATCTCTCTACCTCACCATAAATATCTCTCGTTTCCCTCTCCCCCGACTCTCAGTCTGAAGATGGGTCTCGACACGAAACGTCACCCATTCCTCCTCTCCAGAGATGCCGCCTGTCCCGCTGAGTTACTCCAGCATTTTGTGTCTATCTTCGGTGTAAACCTGGTTTTTGACATAATTACTTCAAAGCATTTGTTTCAGAAAGAACTCGAGATGCTGGAAAAATTGAAGGTAGACAAAAATGCTGGAGAAACTCAGCGGGTGAGGCAGCATCTATGGAGCGAAGGAATAGGTGACGTTTCGGGTCGAGACCCTTCTTCAGACAGACAGACACTCTGCTTGAAATGCTATGAAATTGAGTTTGGTGGCCTGCACTCTGCCTGAAATGCTATGAAATTGAGTTTGGTGGCCTGCTCGTGCAGACAGACTGAAGAAGGGTCTCGACCCGAAACGTCATCTATTCCTTCGCTCCATAGATGCTGCCTCACCCGCTGAGTTTCTCCAGCATTTTTGTCTACCTTTACTTCAAAACGAAGTAGCTTTATTACAACAAGAGTGTTATTTGTTGCTCTATTATTTCAAGATGCAGTTCCGGTAACCGATTAATTCCATGGAATTCTGAGGAAGGCGAAGCACCTTGACTACGTTAGTGGCGTAACTTCCAAACACTCTACTCTTTGGCCTGGTGGCGTGGGTTCAAATCCAGCTGAGGCAGGTGAAGAATTTAAATTTGTCATTTATTCATTTTAATTTTAGTTTAGAGATACGGCGTGGAAACATTGTCCCTTCGGCCCATCGAGTGGTGCATCAGTTTCAGGTTCCTAACCCAGAACTGATCACAGACAGAAATGCTTTATGAACAAGATTAGTTTAGTTTAGTTTAGTTTAGATTACTTTAGTTTAGTTTAGTTTAGATTAGATTACTTTAGTTTAGTTTAGTTTAGATTAGATTACTTTAGTTTAGTTTAGATTAGTTTAGATTAGTTTAGATTAGTTTAGATTAGTTTAGATTAGTTTAGATTAGTTAGTCCGCACCGACCAGCGATCCCCGCGCATTAATGCTATCCTACACACTCTAGGGACGATTTTGCAATCATACCAAGTCAATTAATCTTTGGAGCGTGACCTGCGTGGGTTTTTTCCGAGATCTCCGGTTTCCTCCCACACTCCAAAGACGCGCAGGTTTGCAGGTTGATTGGCTTGGTCCATGTGTATAAAATTGTTCCCAGCATGCGTAGGATAGTGTGAGTGTGCGGGGATCGCAGGTCGGCACGGACATGTTGGGCCGAAGGGCCTGTTCCTCTAAAACTAATCTAAACCGAATAAGATTCAGTACTGACGTGGCACAGGCGTAAAACGCAGTTGTACCTTCTCCGGGGAAGACAACAAAACAGACATGCTCGACGACACAGACAGATGTTGCCCCCGTTTGTCGTCCTGAAGCGATAGACAGCTCGGTGCTTCTCTAGGAGCTTTCAAAAGGGAACAAAAAGTCTTTCCAGGAAAGGCAAAAATGATGCCTTCTTGACATCTCACTTGTGTCACTTGTGTCACTTGTGTAGTCTATCCAGGGGAAAGTATGTCTGGGAGCTGAGTCAGCAGATCATGACACTTACAATCAAGGTTGCAGATTTAACCTTGTGTGAGGAAAAGCTTTATAGAACGTATATACAACTGGCATCAGAACATGACATCCAGTTCCTCGCTGTCTAACGTCCCATCGAATCAGCTTTAGTTTTTCTAGAAGCCAGCACTGATTGCTCAAGCCACACTCTACACCCTCCCCTCCTTTGGTTTAGTTTAGGTTAGAGACACAGCGCGGAAACAAGCCCCTGGGCCCAGCGGGCCCGCGCCGACCAGCGACCCCCGCACGCTAACACTATCCGACACACACTGGGACAATTAAACTACAAACCTGCACGACTTTGGAGTGTGGGAGGAAACTGGAGATTCTGGAGAAAACCCACGCAGGTCACGGGGAGAACGTGCAAACTCCGTACAGACAGCGCCCGTAGTCAGGATCGAACCCGGGTCTCTGGCGCTGGGAGGCAGCAACTCTACCGCTGCGCCACCGTGCTGCACCTGTCTTTTGTATTAAAACCAGCTGTGCTGTTGTAAATGTCAATGGGAGCTAGAAATAGCAGCGAATTCTGGACGCAGCCCAGACCATCGCACAAACCAACCTCCCGTCCATCCACTGACTCCATCTACACCTCACGCTGCCTCGGCAAGGCCAGCAGCACAATCAAGCACCAGTCGCACCCCGGCCACTCCCTCTTCTCCCCTCTCCCATTGGGCAAAAGGTACAGAAGTGTGAAAACGCACACCTCCAGATTCAGGGACAGTTTCCTCCCAGCTGTTATCAGGCAACTGAACCATCCCACCACAACCAGAGAGCGGTCCTGAACTAAAAGATAGCTTCCACTGGTGGGAGAGCCTAGGATCAGAGGTCATAGCCTCAGAATTAAAGGGCTCTCTTTTAGAAAGGAGGTGAGGAGGAACTTTAATCAGGTGGTGGTGAATCTGTGGAACTCTTTGCCACAGAGGGCTGTGGAGGCCAAGTCAGTGGATATTTTTAAGGCAGAGATGGACAAATTATTGATTATTATGGGTGTCAATGGTTATGGGGAGAAGGCAGGAAAATGGGATTAGGAGGCAGAGATCAGTAGACTCGATGGGCCGAATGGCCTAATTCTACTTCTATAACTTGTGAAGTTATGAACTACTCTCTACCTCATAGGTGACCCTCGGACTATCCTTGATCGGACTTTGCTGGCTTTACCTTGCACTAAACGTTATTCCCGTAAGTGCACACTGTAAGTGGCTTGACTGCAAACATGCATTGTCGTTCCGCTGACTGGTTGGCGCGCAACCGAAGCTTTTTACTGCACGTGGCAATTAACCAAACCGAACTGAAAAAAATTGTTGTTCCCACTTCTGTCCCCAATAACTCCCCCTCCCCTTTCAAGCCTCTCGCTAAGTACAGATTCAGATTCAGATTCAATTTTAATTGTCATTGTCAGTGTACAGTACAGAGACAACGAAATGCATTTAGCATCTCCCTTGAAGAGCGACATAGCAAACGATTTGAATTAATAAAAAAATAATAAGTGTCCGGGGGGGGGGGGGGTGATTGGCAGTCACCGAGGTACGTTGTTTAGTAGAGTGACAGCGGCCGGAAAGAAGCTGTTCCTCGACCTGCTGGTTCGGCAACGGAGAGACCTGTAGCGCCTCCCGGATGGTAGGAGGGTAAACAGTCCATGGTTGGGGTGAGAGCAGTCCTTGGCGATGCTGAGCGCCCTCCGCAGACAGCGCTTGCTTTGGACAGACTCAATGGAGGGGAGCGTGGAACTGGTGATGCGTTGGGCAATTTTCACCACCCTCTGCAATGCCTTCCGGTCGGAGACAGAGCAGTTGCCATACCATACTGTGATGCAGTTGGTAAGGATGCTCTCGATGGTGCAGCGGTAGAAGTTCACCAGGATCTGAGGAGACAGATGGACCTTCTTCAGTCTCCTCAGGAAGAAGAGACGCTGATGAGCCTTCTTGATCAGAGTAGAGGTATTGTGGGTCCAAGAGAGGTCATCGGAGATGTTGACTCCCAGGAACCTGAAGCTAGAAACACGTTCCACCTCCGTCCCGTTAATGTGGATGGGGGTGTGCGTGCCGCCTCTGGACTTCCTGAAGTCTACAATGAGCTCCTTGGTAACGACACTCTCGCCCAGAGGGAGAATGTTTATCAACTCTTTTCCGATCCCATTGTGGTTGAAGAAAGACAAGACACTTTCAATGGCCGCTGACGAGCTCTTAGCCACCGCAGCATGTCGTGACGAGCGAGTACAGCAACGATTATATACTGTGCACTTTTCTTCACGAATTACCCTTTAAGCGGCTGCCATTGAGAGACACAGACCTTGGAGTCCATTATCAGAAGCAAAAGCAATCAGTTCATCCCCCAGAACTGAACCAACTGAGACCTTCAGTATTATCCGCTTCAGAATCTAGCAACCTTGTGTTACAATTACTAAGAACCTTTGAATTGTCATGTTTAGCGATGTTCAATGTCACACACACACATTAAAATTGTAATGGCTCCCTTTGTATCTCTCTCTCTCGCTCTTGGTCATTTTCTTTCTCGCTCTGTCCGTGAATGACTACATTGGGGCCGAAGGACCTGTCTCCACAGTGTGTTGCTCCGTGACTCCATGACTGTGTGCTGCCTGCCCCGCTGAGTTACTCCAGCGTTGTGTGTGTGTGTGTGTGTGTGTGTGTGTGTGTGTGTGTGTGTGTGTGTGTGTGTGTGTGTCTCCTTGGTAATCTCCTTGAGGGTATATTGTAACAGTCACATCGCTACATTACCTTGGACATGAATGAAACATCGACCTCCACCGATACAATTACAGAATCACGGAAGACATATTTAGAGACTTCATTGATTTGAAGTCATTACACTCTGCAAAAAAAGAGTCTGAATTGATTTCCCTTCTAACCGCAAGGTGCACTTTTGTGTTCTTTAGTCGGTTTGCGTTTACGTTGATTATTTACATGTATCAAGATGCAGTGAAAAGCTTCATTCTGCAAGCTATCCAAATCCATCAGGTAATATTGTACATAAATACAATCAAGACAAACTCTACCATAGTTAGAGCGAAGGGAAAGATACAGGGTGTAGGATATGGTTCTCAGCACTGTAAGCATAGGAACATAGAACATAGGTGCAGGAGTAGGCCATTCGGCCCTTCGAGCCTGCACCGCCATTCAATATGATCATGGCTGATCATCCAACTCAATATCCCGTACATGCCTTCTCTCCATACCCCCTGATACCTCCAGTTCCAAAGTCCAATGTCCGCAATGGGGTAGAGGTGAATCGGACGGTACCACTAGCATAGCAAAGCCCTTGTCCTACTTTCACGACCTAATTTGCCCTTGACTCATACTCGCAGCGTGGTCTCCACCAGGTCTTCGTAACTCTTCCTCACGCTCGTGAGTGGTCTCCGCGTACTCGTGGCCTCAAGTAGGTCGCGGCGTTTTTTCCAGCCTGATAAAAAAATGTCCACGAGGTAAAAAAAAAAAGGTCGGCATGGAAAAAATTGATACTTTTTACTCGTAGGTAGGTCATAGGTGGGTCGTAGGTAGGTCGTAGGTGGGTCGTAGGTGGGTCGTAGGTGGGTTGTGATGGTAGTCGTAGGTAGTCGTGGGTCGGTAACTGGCCTGAGAAAAAAAATGCAAACATGACATCATTTTATCATGTGGTCATTTTCCACTCGTAGCTAGTCATAGTTGGTCTTAGGTGTGGAAGACCGAGGTCGAGGGGGGGTCGGAGGAGGTCGTAGACATAGTCAGAGAAGGTCGTGGACATAGTCGTGGGAGGTCTTTTACTTCGGCGAGTCAACATGACCGTGACAATTTTTTCAACTTGTCTAGGGTCTTCTAAACTCATGGATTAGGTCGTCCAAGTGGGACAGGCCCTTTACACTGGTGGCCATGCACTGCAACCTGACCTAACGCTAGCCGTCTTGCCACTGGATCCAGATAGGCCGGGACGAGAGCGTGAGGCTGACGGTTTACGCAACTCTCCCCCACTTTAACCCAAGTCCACGCGCAAGTCTTGACCCGTGCCGGCCAACTGGGCGAGGCAAGGTCACCACGGGGAGCGCATGCAGCTGGGAAAGGGACACGCCGCGCGCGGGGCTCGAGCCGTTTCAGCTTCTACTGCGGCGCCCACCCAACCGTGTCTCTTACGCGGGCGAGTCTTCCGGGCCCGGTTCGGTCTCACTAGTCATCTCCAGACCCACAAACAAAACAAAACTGAAGTCATGGTCTTCTTCAACTACGAAGTACAGACAGCAACAACAAACAAACCTCGCATGGGCAACAGTAGAGCCACTGCCCGACAGAGCCAGCTTTGATCCTGACTACCCACGCTGTCTGTACGGAGTTTGCACGTTCTCCCTGTGACCCCGTGGGTTTTCTCCGATATCTTCGGTTTCCTCCCGCGACCCAAACACGTGCAGGTTTGTAGGTTCATTGGCTTGGTATAAAAGTAAAATTGTCTCGAGTGTGTGTGGGATAGTGTTAGTGTGCGGGGATCGCTGGTCGCTGGTACAGAAGCTGGAAAGCGTGCACCACCAGTGTAACGGGTATAGCTTGGACCCAATAGCAGCACAGAATCAGGCAGGTACGATACTGTGACACAGAGTAGTAACACAGGAATGGGTACACCGTACTCACACAGAGGATCAGGAATGAGCGAGGGTTCCGAAGAGGGGCAGGCAGGAGACGTAGTCGGGGTAGCGGAAGGTCCGGTAACCAGGAGATCCAACACACGATGCAAACAAACCAGCGAGGGACAGACGAAAGGAGAGTCGAAGCCAGGCAGGAAGTCGAGGAGCCGTTGCAGGGATACACCAAACAGCCCAGGAGAGGGGCAGACAGAAACCAGGAGGTCCGGGACGAAGGCCGTGGTCGGGGACAGAAGGCTGAGGTGATATCCGGGAAGATGACTGGACGGAATGGTCAGGGGCAGGCAGGTTCGAATCCGTGTAATCAGTCGGGAAATCGCTGGAGAGTCTTGCATGAACGCTGAGAACAATCTGGCACTGTGTGAGCGGTGAGGAGAGTCTATATACCGGGTTAATTGGTGATTAGAGGCAACTGAGTGCAACAGGTGAGGAGAGTTGGGCTGATGAGAGGGGAGTGGCAGGCGAGGAGAAGGAGGGACCGGTGGAAAAGTACTGGGAAGTGAAGTGGATGAGAATGAGAAGAGGGCAGACTGTGACAACCAGCTTCTTCCCCTCTGTTATCAGGCTTCTGAACGGTCCTTCCATTAGCTAGAGTACTGTCCGATTCACCTCTACCCCATTGTGGACATTGCACTTCATCTCTGGAACTGATGCGCTGAGAACTATATTTACTTTAGAGATACAGCGCGGAAACAGGCCCTTCAGCCCACCGGGTCTGCACTGACCCCCGCACACTAGATAGATAGAGATGGATGGATGGATGGATGGATGGATGGATGGATGGATGGATGGATGGATGGATGGAAACATAGAAACATAGAAACATAGAAATTAGGTGCAGGAGTAGGCCATTCGGCCCTTCGAGCCTGCACCGCCATTCAATATGATCATGGCTGATCATCCAACTCAGTATCCCGTACCTGCCTTCTCTCCATACCCCCTGATCCCCTTAGCCACAAGGGCCACATCTAACTCCCTCTTAAATATAGCCAATGAACTGGCCTCAACTACCCTCTGTGGCAGAGAATTCCAGAGATTCACCACTCTCTGTGTGGATGGATGGATGGATGGATAGATGAATAGATGGATAGATAGATAGGTAGGTAGATAGATAGGTAGATAGATAGATAGATAGATAGATAGATAGATAGATAGATAGATAGATAGATAGATAGATAGATAGATAGATAGATAGATAGATACTTTATTAATCCCCTCAGGGACATTCAGAGACTTGCGATTTGCAGCACACCAATAAAGATAAGACACAACATTAAAGAATTTAACAGAAAACATAAAACATCCCCCCACAATGGTCCCTGCTGTGATGGGAGGCAGCAAAGTCCAGTCGTATATCGTGTCCACCCATGGTCGGGCCCATTGAGGCCTCCGCAATCGCCGCCACGGCAGCCCCGATGCGTCAGGCCCTGACGCCGGACGATGGAACTCCGACATCGGCAGAACCCTCTCAGCGGCTTGGAGTGTCCGGAGCGGTCACTCCCTTCCCCGGAGACCGCGCGCGGCTCCTGACGTCCATCCACGGGCCGCGCTGGTCGGAGCTCCAACACTCTGGCGTCCCCGGCGAGAGATCCCCGGCTCCGCGGTGTTTCAAGTTCGGCACCGCCGCAGCAGTTGGACGCTCCACAGCACCGCAACTCGGCGATGTTGGAGTCAACACTAGCACCATCCAACACACACCAGGGACTATTAGTTTGCGTTTACACCAAGCCGAATAATCTACAAACCTGCACGTCTTTGGAGCGCGGGAGGAAACCGAAGATCTCGGAGAAAACCCACGCGGGTCACGGGGAGGACGGTCAAACTCCATACAGACAGCGCCCGTGGTCGGGATCGAACCCGGGTTTCTGGCGCTGTGAGGTAGGAACTCTACCGCTGCGCCACCGTGCAGCCCCTAACTCAGTTACTCCAGCGCTCTCTCTCTCGCAGAGACAGAGACAGAGACAGGCCATGTTTACAACTAAGCCATTGCAGCTGTGAGTGCCGAGCCTCGCGTGCAGCGGGCAACGCTGAGCCTGAGCCGGGGAACGTTGACGCCAACAGCCCAACCAATTCTCCACACCGTGACAGGCACAAAATTCACCACAACTGCGGAGAACGAGAATCAGGAGCGCCTTCCATTTTCTGCAATAATCAATCAGAAATGGCTACACCGTGGAAGAACAACTCGGAGTTTCTCTAAGGGGAGACGAGAGGGGGAAGATTTAATAGGAACCTGAAGGGTAACGTTTTTACCCAGAGTGTGGTGGGTGTATGGGACGAGCTGCCAGAGGAGGTAATCGATCGAGTCAGTGAATGTAACAGCATTACTATGAGCAAGCAGTTCTATTGCAATGGTGATGAGACAATTGAACAGGTACGTGGATTTTAGAGGAAGGAACTGCAGGTACTGGTTTATGCTGAAGAAAGACAACACATGATTACAATCAAGCTTAGTTTAGAGATGCAGCGTGGAAACAGGCCCTTCGGCCCACCGGGTTCGTGCCGACCTGCGATCACACTAACACTATCCTACACCCGCTAGCAACAATTTTTTTCATCACCACACCATTCACCTCTACCCCATTGCGGACATTGGACTTTGTCTCTCTAGAATTTAGGAGATTGAGAGGGGATCTTATAGAAACTTACAACATTTTTAAGGGGTTGGACAGGCTAGATGCAGGAAGATTGTTCCCGATGTTGGGGAAGTCCAGGACAAGGGGTCACAGCTTAAGGATAAGGGGGAAATCCTTTAAAACCGAGATGAGAAGAACTTTTTTCACACAGAGAGTGGTGAATCTGTGGAACTCTCTGCCACAGAGGGTAGTTGAGGCCAGTTCATTGGCTATATTTAAGAGGGAGTTAGATGTGGCCCTTGTGGCTAAGGGGATCAGGGGGTGTGGAGAGAAGGCAGGTACGGGATACTGAGTTGGATGATCAGCCATGATCATATTGAAGGGCGGTGCAGGCTCGAAGGGCCGAATGGCCTACTCCTGCACCTAACTTCTATGTTTCTATGTTTCTATGTTTCTATGTCCCTGAAACTGTTGCGCTGAGAACTAGATAAGTTTAGATCGAGTCTTTGGAGTGTGGGAGGAAACCGAAGATCTCAGGAAAAAACCCGCGCAGGTCACGGTGAGAACGTGCGAACTCCGTACAGACAGCGCCTGCAGTCAGGATCGATCCCGGTTCCCGGCGCTGCATTCGCTGTGAGGCAGCAACTCTACCGCTGCGCCACCGTGACCGCCATTCACCGTGTACAGATACACGATAAGGGAGTAACGTTTAGTGCAAGGTAAAGCCAGTCATCTGTAATCAAAGATTGTCCGAGGGTCACCAATGAGGTAGATAGTAGTTCAGGACCACTCTCTAGGTAGGGTGGTTCAGTTGCCTGATAACAGCCGGGAAGAAACTGTCCCTGAATCTGGAGGTGTGCGTTTTCACACTTCTGTACCTCTTGCCCGATGGGAGAGGGGAGAAGAGGGAGTGGCCAGGGTGAGACTGTTCCTTGATTGTGCCGCTGGCCTTGCCGAGGCAGCGTGAGGTGTAGATGGAGTCAATGGAAGGGAGGTTGGTTTGCGTGATGGTCTGGGCTGAACCCACATACAGAAGCTTGAAAGCGCGCACCAGCAGACTCAGGAACAGCTTCTTCCCCTCAGTTATCAGGCTTCTGAACGGCCCATCCGTAGCGGTAGAGTTGCTGCCTTAGAGCACTTACAGCGCCGGAGACCCGGGTTCGATCCTGACCACGGGCGCTGTCTGCACGGAGTTTGCACGTTCTCCCCGTGACCTGCATGGGGTTTTCTCCAAGATCTTCGTTTTCCTCCCACACTCCAAAGACGTGCAGGTCTATCAGTTAATTGGCTTGGTGTAAATGTAAATTATCCCCAGTGGGTGTAGGATAGTGTTAGTGTGCGGGGATCGCTGGTCGGAGCGGATCCGGTGGGCTGCCCTGTCTCTCTAGAGAATGGAGCGTCTGGGCTTGTACACTCTGGAGTTTAGAAGGATGAGAGGGGATCTCATTGGAACGTGTAAGATTGTTAAGGGCTTGGACACACTAGAGGCAGGAAACATGTTCCCGATGTTGGGGCAGTCCAGAACCAGGGGTCACAGTTTAAGGATATGGAGTAAGCCATTTAGAACGGAGATGAGGAAACACTTTCTCTCACAGAGAGTGATGAGTCTGTGGAATTCTCTGCCCCAGAGGGCGGTGGAGGCCGGTTCTCTGGATGCTTTCAAGAGAGAGCTAGATAGGGCTCTTAAAGATAGCGGAGTCAGGGGATACGGGAAGAAGGCAGGAATGGGGTACTGATTGGGGATGATCAGCCATGATCACATTGAGTGGCGGTGCTGGCTCGAAGGGCCGAATGGCCTACTCCTGCACCTATTGTCTAGAACTAAAAAAGCAAAAAGAAATGGAACTCTACTGCTGCTCTTTCTGAAGGTACGGTGCGAGGTATAATATTCACCGCATTCTTTCCCACCTCTTGTCTTGTGTGTGTTGAGGGTTTGTTGTGGAGATGAGAATCGAAGAGACTACATCTGTAGCGATCAATATTGTGAAGCAGGCAGGCAGAAATAGCAGGGTATGATACAAATTTCATAAGTATTCATGAGTTCAAGGCACTCCAAAACACCTTGCAGGCAATGAGATACATATGAGGTTTCAGTATAACTCCCACAGACAGCATGAAATAATGACGAGATAATCTATCTTTGCAATGTTAATTGCTGGATAAATATTGATCGGGACACAGGAGACAGCTTCCCAGCTAATTATCAACTGTGCTCCACAGAATATTTTTTGCCTGGTAAGAGCTTCAGCTTAATGTGTCATCTTGTCTAACACTGTGTCATGTCTAACACTGTGCAGCACTGCTCGGAGTGAACATGGAGAGGATGTTTACACTGGTGGGAGAGTGTAGGACCGGAGGTCGCGGCCTCAGAATTAAAGGACGCTCTTTTCGGAAGGAGATGAGGAGGAATTTCTTTCGTCAGAGGGTGGTGAATCTGTGGAATTCTTTGCCACAGACGGCTGTGGAGGCCAAGTCAGTGGATATTTATTTAAGGCAGAGTTTGATGGATTCTTGATTAGTGCGGGTGTCAGGGGTGATGGGGAGAAGGCAGGAGAAAGGGGTTAGGAGGGAGAGATAGATCAGCCGTGATTGAATGGCAGAATCGACTTGATGGGCCGAATGGCCTAATTCTACTCCTGATAAATCTTATGATGATCAACTCGATAAGTACCAGAGAACAGAGGTTTAACGTGAGGGGAGAAAAGATTTACTGGGATCCTGAGGGGTAACATTTTCACACATAGAGAGGTGGGGGTATGCAACGAGCTGCCAGAGGAGGTAGTTGATGTAGGGACTATCGCAACGTTTAACAAGTGTTTAAATATGTCCATGGGTACAAGGGCCTGATGCTGGTCCTATCATCCAGGTAATATCACCCAGGTAATATCACCCAGGTAATATCTCCCAGGTAATATCACCCAGGTAATATCACCCAGGTAATATCACCCAGGCAGTATCACCCAGGTAATATCACCCAGGCAGTATCACCCAGGTAGATCATCCAGGTAATATCACCCAGGTAGATCATCCAGGTAATATCACCCAGGTAGATCATCCAGGTAATATCACCCAGGTAATATCACCCAGGTAATATCACCCAGGTAGAAACTCCCAGACAATATCTCCCAGGTAGTGTCTTCCAGCTAGTATCTCCCAGGTAATATCTCCCAGGTAATATCTCCCAGGTAGTATCACCCAGGTAGTGTCACCCAGGTAGTGTCACCCAGGTAATATCTCCCAGGTAATATCTCTGGAGAGAAGGAATGGATGACGTTTCGGGTCATCTGAAGAAGTCTACAGTGGTCTGAAGAAGGGTCCCGACCAGAAACGTCACACGTTCCACCTCTCCAGAGATGCTGCCTGTCCCGCTGAGTTCCTCCAGCGTTTTGCGTCTGATCTCCGCGCCCATTTCGGGCTTGGCGACTTGCGAGAACGAGTTAATTCCACCGCGTTGCAGTGTTCAGGGTCATCTACGGTCCTGGGAAAGGAGGAGAGCGGATTTCTTGCCCTTTAAGGTCGCGGAAAAGCCAGAGGTTTATACGAACCGTGTCTTCCTGGTCACCATTACTGATACCTGGTTTCCAATTAACGGAATCTAAATTGCCCGCTTGCTGGGAAGGCATCTGACCCCGTGAACCGAGCTCATTAATACTGACTTCAGAATCGCTAACCAGTCACATAAACTACCAGAGCCCTATTAGTCTAACAGTATAGAAGTCGGGAGGTCATGTTGCAGTTGTATAAGACGTTGGTGAGGCCGCATTTAGAATATTGTGTTCAGTTCTGGGCACCATGTTATAGGAAAGATGTTGTCAAGCTGGAAACAGTCCGAAGAAGGGTCTCAACCTGAAACGTCACTCATTCCATAGAAACACAGAAACATAGAAAATAGGTGCAGGAGGAGGCCATTCGGCCCTTCTAGCCAGCACCGCCATTCATTGTGATCATGGCTGATCGTCCCCAATCAATAACCCGTGCCTGCCTTCTCCCCATATCCCTTGATTCCACTAGCCCCGAGAGCTCTATCTAACTCTCTCTTAAATCCATCCAGATTTCTCTAGTTGTCTGGTAGGTTAATTGGCTATTGTAGATTAGTAGATAGGTTGGCAATTAATCAGAGAGGAGTTGGTGGACGTTTAGTTTAGTTTAGTTTAGTTTAGTTTAGTTTAGTTTAGTTTAGAGGTATAGCGTTAGAGATCACTCTTTAACACTAGTTCTGCATCATCCCACATTCTAATCCAAAAGCTTTTCACTGTACCTCTGTGCTCGTGACAATAATACACAAAACTAAACTAGAGGAGTTGAGTATAGGAGCAAAGAGGTCCTTCTGCAGTTGTACAGGGCCCTAGTGAGACCACACCTGGAGTATTGTGTGCAGTTTAGGTCCCCTAATTTGAGGATGGACATTCTTGCCATTGAGGGAGTGTAGCGTAGGTTCACCAGGTTAATTCCCGGGATGGCGGGACTGTCATATGCTGAGAGAATGGAGCGGCTGGGCTTTGTATCAGAGTATACAAGCCCAGCTGCTCCACTCTATCAACATATGAATTTAGAAGGATGAGAGGAGATCTTATTGAAACATATAAGATTGTTAAGGTTTAAGAAGGAACTGCAGATGCTGGAAAATCGAAGGTACACAAAAAAGCTGGAGAAACTCAGCGGGTGCAGCAGCATCTATGGAGCGAAGGAAATAAGTAACGTTTCGGGCCGAAACCCTTCTTCAGATTGTTAAGGGTTTAGTCATGCTAGAGGCAGGAAACATGTTCCCATTGTTGGGGGAGTCCAGAACCAGGGGCCACAGTTTAAGAATAAGGGGTAGGCAATTTAGAACAGAGACGAGGAAACTCTTTTTCACGCAGAGAGTTGTGAGTCTGTGGAATTCTCTGCCTCAGAGGGCGGTGGAGGCTGGTTCTCTGGATTGGCAGCACCTCTGGAGAGAAAGAATGGGTCAAGACCCTTCTCCAAAGATGCTGCCTGACCCGCTGAGTCACTCCAGCACTTTTCTTTTACAGTCAAAACAATGTTCCTGTGTTTGGAGGTATGAAAAGGAAAAGGTATGTTGTCTATTGTCTATTGACTATTGACATACCTTAAGGTATTGTCTCTCGATTGGAATTTTAAAGGGGATGTGAGGGCAGTGGCGTAGCATGGGGGGGGCCAGAGGGGCTGTTGCCCCGGGCGCTAAATTTTTAGGGGCGCAAAAAAAATTTGTTGGATACATTTTTTTAAATTAAATTAAGAGGCCCGGGGAGCTGTTGGAGCGAGGAGGGGTTACCTGGAGCTGTGAGTATAAAAACAGCGCGGGTCAGGCCGCTGCTGCTGCCATCCCAGCTCCGAGGCCAGGCCGCCGCTATCCCCGCTCCGAGTTATGGCCGCCGCTGCCGCTGTCCCCGCATCCCCCGAAGGAAGAGACCAAAAACGTGTTCCTTCCCCTTTCCCTTCCCCCTTCCCTCCCCCCTTCCCTCCCCCCTTCCCTCCCCCCTTCCCTCTCCCCTTCACCCCCCCCCCCCCCCCCCGCTAATGAGGAGGCGCAAAACTTTAAACTGTCCCGGGCGCTCAAAGCCCACCCTACGCCACTGTGTGAGGAGTCTGTTTTTTCTACACCAAGGGTTTGATGTCTGGAGCACTCTGCTACAGGAGGTCACATAGAGGCACACAGCACGGAAACAGGTCGTTCAGTCCAAGTTGCACATCATTATCATGATCATACAAGTATGTTTTGCAACATACGAGGAATTTGATTTGGACATACAGTCGCACCAACAACGAGCAACAGAACACACTAAACACATTTTAACACAAACATCCACCACAGTGACTCCTCCACATTCCTCACTGTGATGGAAGGCGATAAAAAAGTTCAATCTCTCCTGGTTGGGGGCGCGACTCTCGTCAGCAGCAGCCTCTGCAGTCTGTCCGCGGTTTATTATTTTCTGTCTGTGTTTTAATGTAGTTTTTGTTATTTTTTGTTGGGGTGTGTGTGTGGGGGGGTGGGGGTGGGGTGGGAGGGGGGGGGGAAACCTTTTAAATCTCTCCCTGCACGGGAGACCCGACCTTTTCTCGTCGGGTTTCCGTTGTCGTTGGGGCCGCAACGAGGAGCGGCCTCCAACAGGAAGAAGCCGGGGACTCTGGTGCTACGACTCACCGTCGCCGTCGCGGGGCTGGCCGAGTCCGGAGCGGGTGGAACGGTGGAGGAGCGCTGCTGATGCTGCTGCTGCTGCTACCGGAGAGTCGGAGGCTCCAACGGCAGGTCTGTGGACGACGGCACCGGGAGCCCGCGGGTCCCTGGAGGGAGACCGCTTTTCAGGGCTCCTGCAACGGCGACTTCCCCCGCCCGAGTTGCGGGGTTGAAGAGCTCCTGGAGCGGGGCCTGACATCACTGCCCCGCACGGCTTGGAATGGCCGCGGGACTCTGCGAGCGCACGCCGGGGGCTCTAACAGCAAGACCCAGTGTGCGACCTCGCATCACCCGGCGTGGCTTTAATGGCCGCGGGACAATCGCCATCGCCAGCCGGGGGCTTTGACTTTGACTCTGACATCGGGGGGGGGGGGGGGAGAGTGCAGTGGAGAGATAAGTGTTTTTGGCCTTCCATCACAGCGATGTGATGGATGTTTATGTAAATTATGTTGTGTCTTGGGTCTATGTGTTTGTAATGTATGGCTGCAGAAACGGCATTTCGTTTGGACCTCAAGGGGTCCAAATGATAAATAAATGTATCTTGTATCTTGTATCTTATATCTTGTATCTTAACCTTCCGTTGACGGGACGATCCAGCGGCGGGCCTCCACGTCGGGGCGATCAAGCTCCTGTATCGCGGGGGGAGGGGGAATCTCAGCTCCCAGTGCGCCGGGCCATCTGACCCAGGGTCGGGGCTATTCGAACGTCGTGTGGCTTTTGGAGCTTCCCGACGTCGTTCTCCACCCGAGGCTGCGAGAACTCCCGATTGTGAAATCCGCAGGAGCATCGATCCCAGGCGAGGGATCGCAGGCTCCGATGGTAAGTCTACGCCCTGCGGTGGGGCTTAAAGTCAGTCCTGAGCGAGGCCCCCAGCTCCACGATGTTAGGCTGCAGAGCAACCGGAGATGCGATCCGATTCAGATTCAGATTCAATTCAGATTCAATTTTAATTGTCATTGTCAGTGTACAGTACAGAGACAACGAAATGCATTCCGAAAATGCGATCCGAAAAACAATCCGAAAAACGAGTAAAAGTTCCCCCCGACCCACCACCCCCCCCCCCCCCCCCCCAACCCTGACCCCACATAAAACAAACCAGAGAACATCAACACAAAATGTATAAACACATGCCGACTAAGATGTCTCATCTACACTCATACCACCTGTCCACGTTTAGTCAAATCTCTCTGGACCTTTCCTATCCATGTACCTCCGCCTCAGAGGGCGGTGGAGGCCAATTCTCTGGATGCTTTCAAGAGAGAGCTAGATAGGGCTCTTAAAGATAGCGGAGTCAGGGGATATGGGGAGAAGGCAGGAACGGGGTACTGATTGTGGATGATCAGCCATGATCACAGTGAATGGCGGTGCTGGTTCGAAGGGCCGAATGGCCTACTCCTGCACCTATTGTCTATTGTCTACCTGTCCAAATACCTTTTGAATGTTATTTTAACTACCTCCTCTGGCAGCTCATTCCAGATACCCACCACCCTATCAGTGACAAATCTGCCCAAATGTCTGTGAAATGCTGTTAATGTTTCCATCAATTTAGTTGAGTTTAGTTCAGAGATGCAGCGCGCAGGCCCTTCGGCCCACCGAGTCCGTGCCGACCAGCGATCCCCGCACATCAACACTACCCTACACACACTAAGGACAATCTTACATTTATTCCAAGCCAATTAACCTACAAACCTGTACGTCCTTGGAGTTTGGGAGGAAACCACGCAGGTCACGGGGAGAACGTACAAACTCCATACAGGCAGACAAGCACCCGTGGTCAGGATTGAACCCGGGTCTCTGGCGCTGTAAGGCAGCCACTGCACCACACTCCACAGGTTTGTCGGTTAATTGGCTTGGTGCATGTGTAAGATTGTCCCTAGTGTGTGTAGGATAGTGTTCTTGGGTCCTCCAAAATATTCCAACTGGAATTTAAACTGGAGGTGGTGAAGGGAGGGATTAAGCCAGAAAGGGTATAAGGAACACACACTATAGAATTTAACATAAAACATAAAACATCCCCACACAGCAGAATCAGAGTTTCCCACCGTGTGGGAAGGCACCAAAGTCAGTCTCTTCCTCCACTGTTCCTCGTGGTCAGGGCCTCCCCAAGCCCTCCGCAGTTGCAGCTACGGGCGGCCCGATGTCCAGGACCGCTCGCCGGGGTGATACAAGTCTGACGTCGGGGCTGCGGGACATCCTCAGCGGCGTGGACACCAGAGTCGGCGGCTTTCACAGTCCGCAGGCCGCGCCGGGTGGAGACTGCTGCTGGAGACCCTCTGCTAGGCGCTCCAGGACTCCACGATGTTTTCAGCGCCGCCCGCGTTGGAAGCTCTCCGCTCCAGAGCTCCACGATGTTGGAGCAATGGCCCAACGCTCCGGAGCTCCAAACGGCGACCCAGGTAGGCATCGCCCGCTCCGCGGTGACTCCAGCGCTGCGCCGCCGCTGTAGCAGGCCCGGTCCGGTTCCCGGTCCCCGGCAGCAAAGGCCGCTCCGATCCAGCTGGTAGGCCGCGAGGTGGGGGGGCGAGGACGCGACTCGGAGAATTAGTCGCGTCCCCGCCAGGAAGAGACTGGGAAACGGTTTCCCCCCTTTCCCTGCCCCCCTCCCCCACATAGAAAAGTAAATGTTTCCCCCAACACAAAACTTTAGACTAACTAAAAATGTTAAAAAGGATTGAAATAACAGACAGGCTGTAGGTAGAGGTTGCTGCTCCGGTCCCATGTTAGTAGGGATCGCTGCTCAGCGCGGACTCGATGGGCTGAAGGGCCTGTTTTTGCGCTGTATCTCGAAACTAAACTAAACCTGGAAATACTTACAAAAGGAAAATTCAACATCGAACAGCGATCACATGATAAAAAAAACATTATATATCAAAGGGTTTGGTCGGTGAATCATTTTCATCTTGGAATGCAATGAAATGTTCAACTCCCACATCTCGATATGATTGTAATAACTTTACCCTCAAATCCATTAACGATTCTCGTCTTTAAGATGTCAACAGCATTTTCTGCCATTCTTGCAACCTTCATTTGCTCGAATCATCTTTTATTACATCCAAGATGCTTTTAGTTATTCTGGGATAATGTTCTCATTACTCTTAGACTTCACCGCTCCGCGCTTCTCTGTATCCTCTCAACGTAACCTTCAGATTCTCTAACGCTTCCAAGTTTGCAATTCTTTTTCTACCCAACGATATTGGGTCGGATTCACTAATGCTCATTACAATGTTCGGTTTAGTTCAGAGCTACAGGCCCTTCGGCTCACAGAGACTGCACCGACCAGCGATCCCCGCACGCTAACACTGCGCCACCGGGCTCCCCCATTTAAGGGTTTAAGGCAGAGCCTTAGAGGGTCATAGTGTGTTACAGTGTGGAAACAGGCTCTTCGGCCCATCTTGCCCACACCAGCCACCATGTCCCAGCTGCACTAGTCCCACCTGCCTGTGTTTGGCCCACATCCCTCCAAACCTGTCCTATCCATGTACCTGTCTAACTGTATCTTAAACGTTGGGATAGTCCTGGCCTCAACTACATCCTCTGGCAGCTCGTTCCATTCACCCGCCACCCTTTGTGTGAAAATGTTACCCCTCAGATTCCTATTAAATCATTTCCTCCTTCACCTTAAACCCATGTCCTCTGGTCCTTGATTCCCCTACTCTGGGCAAGAGACTCTGTGCCTCTACCCGATCTATTCCTCTCGTGATTTTACACCCCTCTATAAGATCACCCCTCATCCTCCAGCGTTGAGTGGAAATGGGGCTAGGAGGAAGATATAGATCAGCCATGATTGAAGAGATTTGATGGGCCGAATGGCCTGATTCTACTCCGAACCTTCTGAAAGTTATTATCCAAAGGGAATGACTGCCATCTTTCAAGGTACAACAATGTGGCTCTCAAAGATTCAAGGATATGCCTCTGGCGTTAAGTGCAAGTTTTAGCACAGCAAGATTTAAAACCTGTGTCCTTTTAAAGCTGCAAGAACAACATTTCAGTAAACAAGCACCTGGTCACAAAAGTCCCAAATTAATCCAGACAGAAAATAAATTTGCGGTGAACTAAATCATTTTAATTTTATCTTTTCACAGATATATTTTATTGATCTGTTATTTATTTTCCACTTCTCTGCAAAGTGTTTAACCTGCCATTTGTTAAGTATGAATTAATAAGAGTTCTTTATGTATCCAGTTCCCATTTAGTTTCACACCTTTTTGTATCTGATGTAAAATTAATAACCCAAATGGATAATATCACTTTTACAGTGATTTGGGATTGTTGAAAATTTTATAGGCTATGTCTGAGTAATATATGATGTATTATTAATAGAACATAATCTGCATTTGTGAATTGTTTATGTATTCGGAAACGTCTCCAAGACAGCCGAGAGTCAGTGGATATGGAGTGCGTTGTCACGGCTTGGAAGAAGAGATTTGTTAAAGGGAGTTACCGCAGTTGGGAATTGCATGATGTGGAACCCTAAGTTGTACAGGGTCTTGGTGAGACCACACCTGGAGTATTGCGTACAGTTTTGGTCTCCAAATCTGAGGAAGGACATTATTGCCATAGAGGGAGTGCAGAGAAGGTTCACCAGACTGATTCCTGGGATGTCAGGACTGTCTTATGAAGAAAGACTGGATAGACTTGGTTTATACTCTCTAGAATTTAGGAGATTGAGAGGGGATCTTATAGAAACTTACAAAATTCTTAAGGGGTTGGATAGGCTAGATGCAGGAAGATTTCTCCCGATGTTGGGGAAGTCCAGGACAAGGGGTCACAGCTTAAGGATAAGGGGGAAATCCTTTAAAACCGAGATGGGAAGAACTTTTTTCACACAGAGAGTGGTGAATCTCTGGAACTCTCTGCCAGAGAGGGTAGTTGAGGCCACAGTTCATTGGCTATATTTAAGAGGGAGTTAGATGTGGCCCTTGTGGCTAAGGGGATCAGAGGGTATGGAGAGAAGGCAGGTACGGGATACTGAGTTGGATGATCAGCCATGATCATATTGAATGGCGGTGCAGGCTCGAAGGGCCGAATGGCCTACTCCTGCACCTAATTTCTATGTTTCTATGTTTCTAGATAATACCGTCAGCAGCAGAAATAAGAGACACTAGGAAAGGGCCCAGCGGTAGAGTTGCTGCCTTACAGCGAATGCAACGCTGGAGACCCGGGTTCGATCCCGACTACGGGTGCTGTCTGTACGGGGTTTGTACGTTCTCCCCGTGACACGCGTGGGTTTTCCCTGGGTGCTCCGGTTTCCTCCCACACGCCAAGGACGTGCAGGTTTGCAGGTTCCTCTTTCACGCGTCCATCTTCCATGTTTCAAATGTTGACCTCGCTATCACCGTCCGTCCTGGAAAGGACGCAAGCTTCCGGCGACGATCAGTGGGAGCCGTCAGGTGTAGCAGAATTAGCTCAGGATACTTTCAGTTTCCAGCTCCACCATGTCGACGCCTCTGCTACA
>JAWMAR010000126.1:3119531-3150031 GCA_036785375.1 Leucoraja ocellata
TTATCAAGATGCCCCGATCTACACTATTCCCACTTGCCTGAATTTGGGCCCATATCCCGCTAAACCTTTCCCACCCAAGCACCTGTCCAAACCACATGGTATGCCAGCTGCTCTGCAGCGGACAGGGAGAGCCCTTCAAAGGGTCATCAACACCGCACAAAAAATCACTGGCTGCCCACTGCCCTCCCTGAAGGACATCTTCAGCTCTCGCTGCCTTGGCAGGGCAGTCAACATCCTAAAGGACCCTTCCCACCCTGGACACAACGCAGACGGTATAGGTCTTTCAAAACTCGCACAGACTCAGAGACAGCTTCTACCCCATAACCAAACGTGAACTTAACAATGCAAAATAAGAAATAACACTCACATTCAACTGAATGGTTCTACCTCAGCTGCTATTGTTATTTATCTGTAATTTTTTTTTAATATGTATATATTTTTACCTTTTCTTATACATTTAAAATTGCTCTTGTGAATCGCACCGTGGGATTGACTTTTAAATTTCATTATACCATGTGCAATGACAATAAAGAGATTCATTCATTGAATCATTCATACATACATTCATTCATCCATCCATTCATTTATGCATTCATTCATTCCATCATTCAGTCATACATTCATTCATGCATTCATTCATTCAAATGTCTTTCAAATGCTCCCTGCCTCAACTACCTCCTCTGGCGGCTCGTTACGTACACCCATCACCCTCATATATGAAAAAGTTGCCCCCAAGGTCATTAAATCCCCCTCCCCCCCCCCCCCCCCCGCCCCCCACCTCAAGCCTATGTCCTCTAGTTCTTGATTCTCCCACTCCAGGTAAAAGACTCTGCATTCACCCTGCCCATTCCCCCTCAAGTTTTCATACACCTCTCTAAGATCACCCCTTAAGGGCCTGTCCCACTTTCACGACCTAATTCATCACCTTTATTACACGTGTACGTTTTTCATCAGGCTAGAGAAAACGCCCCGACCTACTTGATGCCACGAGTACGTACGACTAGCATCACAGCCCGCTACGCCCTACCTACGACCTCGTGACCACCATGCTGCGAGTACGAGTCAAGGGCAAACTCGGCAGAGGTTATTTAAGAATAAGGAGTAAGCCATTTAGAACGGAGACGAGGAAACACTTTTCTCACAGAGAGCTGTGAGTCTGTGGAATTCCCTGCCTCAGAGGGCGGTGGAGGCCGGTTCTCCGGATGCTTTCAAGAGAGAGCTAGATAGGGCTCTTAAAAATAGCGGAGTCAGGGGATATGGGGAGAAGGCAGGAACGGGGTGCTGATTGTGGATGATCAGCCATGATCACATTGAATGGCGGTGCTGGCTCGAAGGGCCGAATGGCCTACTCCTGCACCTATTGTCTAATGTCTATTGTCGATTGTCGTGAATTAGGTCATGAAAGTGTGACAGGGCCTAAGTGTCTCGGTCTTGCACTAAAGTTTATCCCGTTTGGCCTGTATCTGTACACTGTGGACGGCTCGATTGTAATTACGTACAGTCTTTCCGCTGACTGGTTAGCGCGCAACAAAAGCTGTTCACTGTACCTCGGTACACGTGACAATAAACTAAACTAAATTAAATCTGCATTCCATGGAATAAAGTCGTAACCTGTCCAACATTTTCACTACAGTTCAAGACCGTATAGCTCAGATTTCCAAGGGCAATATCCACCACTCGCCCATTGCACTAATTGGTGTTTTATCTATCAGACACCTTGCCTTTAATTCATGACACCAGCACGTATCTAGCTCACTACACCACCTAGTGCTTAACCTATTGCACCACCCCATGTCTTACCTACAACAGTATTTTGTGTCGAACATACTGCTTGTTCTCTGCTCTTTACTATAGACTGGGGCGGGAGACTGCAACCTTCACGTGGCCCGCCCTGTTTCGACGCATGCAATCAACCTGGCGTGCTCAAACAGAAGATCAAACAGAACAAGTTGTCCTACAACTTAAAGGGGCCTGTCCCACTTTCAAGACCTAATTCACGACCTCTGCCGAGTTTGCCCTTGACTCATACTCGCAGCATGGTCGTCACGAGGTCGTAGGTAGGGCGTAGCGGGCCGTGATGCTAGTCGTAGGTACTCGTGGCATCAAGTAGGTCGGGGCGTTTTTTCTATCCTGATGAAAAATGTCCACGAGTAAAAAAGGTTGTGAATTAGGTTGTGTAAGTGGGACTGGCCCTTTAAGCTGTGCACGCCATATGCAAGAAGAAGAAGACTATAGACTTTAGACTGGAGAGATACAGGGCGGAAAAAGGCCCCGGCCCTCCATGTCCGCGCCGACCAGCGATCCACGCACGCCAACACCGTCCCACGCATGTGGCGGCCCCTGGCGGTTAACCACTCGTGGTGCGAACCCTCGGCTCTGGGGTTTGGGTCACGTGAATTGGATTGGCGGGTGGAGCGGGTCACGGGTCTCCCCTGGGGTTTATATATACTGCTGGTAACACCTTTGCCCCTTGTTGTGTCTCTGAGCGATGTTCTGTGTAAATCGAATAAATCACCTGTTTGGCACAAGTGTCCCCCTATACGCACAAATTTTTTTCTGAAGCCAATTCAACTACAAACCCACCCGCAGTTCATGATAGCGCTACGATTTTTCGCCAGTTCGCTCACCGTTTTCCTGTGCTGTGAGTGCGACTCACACGTGGCGGCAGTGTTTACGTACCACTGGGTTTATGAGAGGTAGGTTTCATCTCTTCAGCGGGTCAGACAGCATCTCTGGAGAGAAGGAATGGATGACATTTTGGGTTGACATTGGGACCCTTCTTCAGACTGTGGCTTCAGGTGGGTTGGGATCATACACGGGGTGTTGTTACTCCAAACACCACCTACCTATGTTCTCCAGAGATGCTGCCTGACCCGCTGAGTTACTCCATCACTCTGTGTCTTTTCTTGTAAACCAGCATCTGCAGTTCCCTGTTTAGTTAATTTAGTTTACTTTAGCAAAGAAACAGGCCCTTCGGCCCACCGAGTCAGCTCTGACCAGCGATGCCCGCACACTAAAGGGCCTGTCCCACAGTACGAGCTAATTCAATAGTTCTCCCGAGTTTCCCCTGACTCGAACTCGGAGAATTACGGTAATGGGCGCTTGTGGGTACTCGGGGCTCTCGTGGACATTTTTCAACATGTTGAAAAATCTTCACGAGTCTTGACAAGCTTACCGCGTTTCCCGAGTACCTGCCGTTAGCGTTACGAGCCGCTAAGAGACGTCCCCGAGCTCCGACGTACCCGCTACGTACATTCTACGTGCTTACCACGAGTTTGATTATTTTTTAAACTCGGGAGAGCTCTTGAATTACCTCGTACAGTGAGACAGGCCCTTAACACTATCCTACACCCAGTAGGGCCAATTTACATTTACACCAAGCCAATCAACCTACAACCCTGCAAGTCTTTGGAGTGCGGGAGGAAACCGAAGATCTCAGAGCAAACCCACGCAGGTAACGGGGAGAACGTACAGGTAGCACACGTAGTCGGGGTCGAACCCGGGTCTCTGGCGCTGTAACGCTGTAAGGGAGCAACTCTACCGCTGCGCCACGGCACCACATATTCTCTGCAAGATTCCAGCATCTGCAGTTCCTCGTGTCTGCATAGCAATGCATGTCTGAAGAAGGGTCTCCACCCGAAACGTCACCTATTCCTTCTCTCCAGAGATGCTGCCTGTCCCGCTGAGTTACTCCAGCATTTTGGCACCTTCAGTTTAAACCAGCATCTGCAGTTCCTCCCTACACATGTTAAGGAATGGTGGCGTTTTTATATTAATTAACGCCACATCAACTGAAACACTAAGTTACAACTTACATGACCTGTATGGCACAAGAGTTAGAATCAATAACTCTCAGCAAGATCAATGTCAATTCTTTAATTGATAATTACCACAATGTAAAACTCTTAGTAAAATCGCTGAGTCTCAATAATGCATGCTCTGTAAATGGCTGTGTACAATGGGCGCCCTCGACTGCTGTAACTAGTAGTTATAGATTGAAGTGCTTTTATGGATTCCACTAAAAATGAGTGTTTAGTTTAGCTTAGTGTGATTTAGAGATACAGAGCGGCAACAGGCCCTTCAGCACACCGTGTCCGCGCCGACCAGCGATCCCCGCACGCTAACACCATCCTACACACACATACACACACGCACACGCACACACACACGCACACACACACGCACGCACACACACACACGCACACGCACACGAACACGCACACACACACACACACACACACACACGCACACACACACACACACACACACACACACACACACACACACACACACACACACACACACACACACACACACACACACACACACACACACACACACACACACACACACACACACGGGACAATTTACAATGATGCCAAGCCAATAAACCTATAAACCTGCACGTCTTTGGAGTGCGGGGGAGACCGAAGATATCGGAGTAAAAACCCGCGCAGGTCACGGGGAGAACGTACAAACTCCGTACTGTTCACCAGACTGATTCCCGAGATGTCAGGACTGTCTTATGAACAAAGACTGGATAGACTTGGTTTATACTCTCTAGAATTTAGGAGATTGAGAGGGGATCTTATAGAAACTTACAAAATTCTTAAGGGGTTGGACAGGCTAGATGCAGGAAGATTGTTCCCGATGTTGGGGAAGTCCAGGACAAAGGGTCACAGCTTAAGGATAAGGGGGAAATCCTTTAAAACCGAGATGAGAAGAACTTTTTTCACACAGAGAGTGGTGAATCTCTGGAACTCTCTGCCACAGAGGGTAGTTGAGGCCAGTTCATTGGCTATATTTAAGAGGGAGTTAGATGTGGCCCTTGTGGCTAAGGGGATCAGAGGGTACGGAGAGAAGGCAGGCAGGTACGGGATACTGAGTTGGATGATCAGCCATGATCATATTGAATGGCGGTGCAGGCTCGAAGGGCAGAATGGCCTACTCCTGCACCTAATTTCTATGTTTCTATGTTTCTATGAATGTCTTTAGTCAGAGGGTGGTGAATCTGTGGAATTCTTTGCCACACAGGGCGGTGGAGGCCAAGTCAGTGAATATTTTTAAGGCCGAGATAGATAGATTCTTGATTAGTACAGGTGTCAGGGGTTATGGGGAGAAGGCAGGAGAATGGGGTTGAGAGGGGGAGATAGATTGAATGGTAGAGTAGACGTGATGGGCTGAATGGCCTAATTCTGTTGCTATCACTTATGAACTTAGGCGTTAGAGATACTGCTTGCAAACAGGTCATTTGGCCCACTGAGTCTGGTCAATGTGATCATGGCTGATCATCCACAATCAGTACCCCGTTCCTGCCTTCTCCCCACATCTCTTTGCCTGGATGGTGAGGGTCCGTGATGATAGACGCCACCTTCATGAGACAGTGCCTGGTGTAGATGCTTTAGATAGAAACATAGAAACATAAAAATTAGGTGCAGGAGTAGGCCATTCGGCCCTTCGAGCCTGCACCGCCATTCAATATGATCATGGCTGATCATCCAACTCAGTATCCCGTACCTGCCTTCTCTCCATACCCTCTGATCCCCTTAGCCACAAGGGCCACATCTAACTCCCTCTTAAATATAACCAACTGAACTGGCCTCAACTACCCTCTGCGGCAGAGAGTTCCAGAGATTCACCACTCTCTGTGTGAAAAAAGTTCTTCTCATCTCGGTTATAAAGGATTTCCCCCTTATCCTTAAGCTGTGACCCCTTTGTCCTGGACTTCCCCAACATCGGGTGCAATCTTCCTGCATCTAGCCTGACCAACCCCTTAAGAATTTGTAAGTTTCTATAAGATCCCCTCTCAATTTCCTAAATTCTAGAGCGTATAAACCGAGTCTATCCAGTCTTTCTTCATATGAAAGTCCTGACATCCCAGGAATCAGTCTGGTGAACCTTCTCTGCACTCCTCTATGGCAAGAATGTCCTTCCTCAGATTGGAGACCAAAACTGTACGCAATACTCCAGGTGTGGTCTCACCAAGACCCTGTACAACTGCAGTAGAACCTCCCTGCTCCTATACTCAAAAAGGACACTTTCTACAGTGCATCTGTCGAAGTTTGTTCGAGTGTTCGGTGGCATGATGGGTCACTCTAAACATCTAACAAATTAGAAGTGTAGGAAGGAACCGCTGGAGCTGGTTTACACCGAAGGTAGATACAAACGCTGGAGGAACTCAGCGGGACAGGCAGCATCTCCGCAGAGAAGGAATGGGTGATGTTTCAGGTCGAGACCCTTCTTCAGGCTGTGAGCCAGGAGAGAGGGCGACACAGACGTATGGGAGGGTAAGGTGTGAAAACGGCAGATCAAAGGTGACGAAGTTCAAGGGAAAGGTGGAATAAAATCATTGTTAGCTAGAGGAAGATGACAACGAGGTGTGCAAAGATAAAATGTAATCAGGAGGACAGTCAGACGTGGGAGAACTAGGGTGGGGGAGGGGATGGAGAGAGAGGGAAAGCAAGGGCTACTTGAAATTAGAGAAGTCACTGTTCATACCGCTGGGGTGCAAGCTGCCCAAGTGAAATATGAGGTGCTGCTCCTCCAATTTGCGCTGGGCCTCACTCTGGACAATGGAGGAGGCCCAGGACAGAAAGGCCTGTGTGGGAATGGGAGGGGGAGATAAAATGTTTAACAACTGGGAAATTAGAGGTCTTGCCACGTCATGTTAATGATGATCTATCTATCTATCTATCTATCTATCTATCTACTATCTATCTATCTATCTATCTATCTATCTATCTATCTATCTATCTATCTATCTATCTATCTATTTCCTATCTATCTATCTATCTATCTATCTATCTATCTATTATCTATCTATCTATCTATCTATCTATCTATCTATCTATCTATCTATTCTATCTATCTATCTATCTATCTATCTATCTATCTATCTATCTATCTATCTATCTATCTATCTATCTATCTATCTCTTCTATTCATCTATCTATCTATCTATCTATCTATCTATCTATCTATCTATCTATCTATCTATCTATCTATCTATCTATCTATCTATCTATCTATCCAACTATCCGTCTATCTATCTATCTATCTATCTATCTATCTATCTATCTATCTATCTATCTATCTATCTATCTATCTATCTATCTATCTATCTATCTATCTATTCATCTATCTATCTGTCTATCTATCTATCTATCTATCTATCCATCTGTCTATATAATATCTATCTATCTATCTATCTATCTATCTATCTATCTATCTATCTATCTATCTATCTATCTATCTATCTATCTATCTATCTATCTATCCCATCCATCTATTCCATACATATCAAAAACTCTGATCTTATCTTCCAGTTTGGGCGGTCTTTCTATTTGCGCAAAAACAGTTCATGATAGCGCTATGATTTTCGCCAGCCCGCTCACCGTTTTCCTGTGCTGTGGGTGCAAACAAGTGTGGTTCAGATTGGTTGAATGTCGTAAAAATTAGCGAGATTTAGAAATCTTTAAAAATGCGCGTGCATTTCTCCTGCCAGTCGGCGCCACGCGGATTAGTCTCTCCCCCTGTCACTCACCCGGACGGTCCCCCCCTTCCTGCGCCATCGCGTCTTTACTGGAGCTGAGGGTGGCCGGTGGAGGTTTCCAACCGGACTTTCGGAGGAACTAGCAGCAGCCCCGCCTCAAGCAGCCCCGCCCCAAGCAGCAGCCCAGCATCAGAGACCCGACCCAGCCCAGCGTGGGAGGCCCAGCCCAGCCCAGAGTCGGAGATATTGCCAATGTCGCCAAACGGAAAGCGGAGACTCTGATCCCGGCGGAGGGAGAGCGACCAGCGACAAGCGCCCGCTGTGAGTCCCCATCGCAATGCCAATTCCTGCCACTATCCCTCTGGTCCCCCTCGCTGCCTCCTCCCCCCCCCCCCTCCCCCATGTTACCCCCCTCTCCACCATGGCTCTTCCCCCGTTCTTTTCTCCGAGCTCACTCCCTCCGCCCACACACCCCTCCCTCCCCACATCTCTAGAGTCATAGAGTGATACAGTGTGGAAACAGGTCCCAATCGCACAACTAGCCCACACCGGCCAACATGCCCCATCTACACTAGTCCCACCTGCCTGCGTTTGGTCCATATCCCTCCAAACCTGTCCTATCCATGTACCTGTCTAACTCCTTCTGAAAATTTTGGGATCGTCCCAGCTTCAACTACCTCCTCTGGCAGCTCGTTCCATACACCCACCTCCCTTTGTGTTACCGCTCAGATTCCTATTAAATCTTTTCCCCTTCACCTTTAACCTATGTCCACTGGTCCTCGATTCCCCTACTCTGGGCAAGAGACTGTGCATCTACCTGATCTATTCCTCTCATGATTTTGTACACTCCTATAAGATCTACCCTCATCCTCCTGTGCTCCAAGGAAGAGTCCAGCCTGCCTCAACCTCTCCCAATAGCTCACACCCTCGAGTCCTGGCAACATCCTCGTAAATCTTCTCCGTACCCTTTCCAGCTTGGCAACATATTTCCAATAACTGCTCTTAAAAATAGCGAAGTCTGGAGATATGGGGAGAAGGCAGGAACGGGGTACTGATTGGGGATGATCAGCCATTGAATGGCGGTGCTGGCTCAAAGGGCCGAATGGCCTCCTCCTATTGTCTATTGTCTATAACATGGTGCCCATAACTGAACACAATACTCTAGATGCGGTCTCCCCAACGTCTTGTACAACTACAACCTATCCTCCCAACTTCTATACTCAATACTCTGAAGGCCAAAGTTCCAAGCATCTTTTTGACCACCCTACCTATCTGCGACTCAATCTTTAGGGAACCATGCATTTACACTCCTAGATCCCCCTGCTCTACAACACTACCCAGAGCCCTACCATTCACTATGTAGGTCCAGCCCATGTTAGACTTTCCAAATGTAACATTTCTGACCAAAAACGTCACTTATTCTTTTCTCCAAAGATGCTGCCTGTCCACTGAGTTACTCCAGCATTTTGTGTCTATGTTCAGTGTAAACCAACATCTCACAAGGTCATAAGCTCATAAGGTCATAAGTGATGAGAGTAGAATTTGAGGAAGGACATTATTGCCATAGAGGGAGTGCAGAGAAGGTTCACCAGACTGATTCCTGGGATGTCAGGACTGTCTTATGAAGAAAGACTGGATAGACTTGGTTTATACTCTCTAGAATTTAGGAGATTGAGAGGGGATCTTATAGAAACTTACAAAATTCTTAAGGGGTTGGACAGGCTAGATGCAGGAAGATTGCTCCCGATGTTGGGGAAGTCCAGGACAAGGGGTCACAGCTTAAGGATAAGGGGGAAATCCTTCAAAACCTAGATGAGAAGAACTATTTTCACACAGAGAGCGGTGAATCTCTGGAACTCTCTGCCGCAGAGGGTAGTTGAGGCCACAGTTCATTGGCTATATTTAAGAGGGAGTTAGATGTGGCCCTTGTGGCTAAGGGGATCAGAGGGTATGGAGAGAAGGCAGGTACGGGATACTGAGTTGGATGATCAGCCATGATCATATTGAATGGCGGTGCAGGCTCGAAGGGCCGAATGGCCTACTCCTGCACCTAATTTCTATGTTTCTATGTTTCTATGTAATTAGGCCATTCGGCCCATCATGTCTACTCTGCCATTCAATCATGGCAGACCTATCTCTCCCTCCTAACCTCATTCTCCCCATAGCCTCTGACACCCGTACTAATCAAGAACCTATCTACCTCTGCCTTAAATATATCCATTGACTTGGCCTTCACAGCCTTCTGTGGCAATGAATTCCACAGATTCACCATTCTAACTAACTAACATAAATTCTCCTCTTCTCCTTCCTAAAGGAACATCCTTCAATTCTGAGGCTGTGACCTGGATTGTCAACAGATTAAGAGTTTCATGATTCCTTTAGACACATTCCAATATATTTCCATTATAAACCAAATTTGAATTCCCTGCCATCGGGGTAGGATAGAAACTCCAGACAAGGTCTTGTTCCCAAAGAAACTTTTCCTAAAGAATTTCCTAAAGAATTCCGCAGATTCACCACCCTCTGATTAAAGAAATTCCTTCTCATCTCCTTCCTGAAAGAACGTCCTTTAATTCTGAGGCTGTGCCCTCTGGTCCTGGACTCTCCCAATAGTGGAAACATCCACTCTCCACTACCCCATCCTGCACGATGACAATATACTGCCGGGCAGCTCCCTCTCTGCTCGTTCCCCGAGCACCGGCTGAGGTTTGAGGATGATGTGCAGAATACGAAGGGGACGACAGGCAAACCGCAGCAAACAAAAAGTGCATGTGGTTGCAATTAACGTGCAACGTGGGATCAGCAAACCTCAGCATCACGTAATAGATGTAATTCAACTCTATCGTGCAACGGCTTCAGATGTAAGAGGGAAATGAACTAGGAAACGTTCACTGAATCAGGGCTGCACGGTGGCGCAGCAGTAGAGTCCATAGAATATACACCATGGAACACAGAAGGGGATAGCACAGGAACGGGCCCTTCAGCCCACAATGTCTGTGCCAAACTAGGCATTGCCAGGTTAAACTGATCTCATCTGCCCGGGCATGATCTGTATCCCTCCATTCCCTGCTCTTCATGCGCCTGTCCAACAGCCTCTTACACGCACGCCACTCTCGTACCTGCCTCCACCGCCACCTCTGGCAGCACGTTCCAGGCACCCACCACTCTGTGTAAAATAACCATATAACCATATAACAATTACAGCACGGAAACAGGCCATCTCGGCCCTACAAGTCCGTGCCGAACAAATTTTTTTTTTTTTTTCCCCTTAGTCCCACCTGCCTGCACTCATACCATAACCCTCCATTCCCTTCTCATCCATATGCCCATCCAATTTATTTTTAAATGATACCAATGAACCTGCCTCCACCACTTCCACTGGATAATAACATGGTAACATAACATAACATAACATAACATAATAACATGAAATAACATGGCCCGAACACCTCCGTTAAAAACCAAGTCTGCACCGACCAGTCCACTGTCCGACACACACCAATTAGCACACAAGCCAATTAGCCTGCAAACCTGTACGTCTTTGGAGTGTGGGAAGAAACTGAAGAATACCCCCCCTCTCACTCTATAGCTACAGTATGTACTATTGTAAAGTACGTTTATTTATATAGCACATTTTTAGTCAATTTGCATTGACCCCAAAGTGCTTTACATAAATTAAATAATAAGTTCCATTACAAACCATAGAAGTAGGTTAAAAAATAAAAATGAATAAAATGGACGCACCACATTTTAGAGTTCACCACAAACGTCCCCCCACAGCCGAATCAAAGCTTTCCACTGTGGGGAAAGGCACCAGAAAGTTAAATAGACCCAAGACACAACATAATTTACATAAACATCCATCATATCGCTGTGACGGAAGGCCAAAAAAACTTATCTCTCCACTGCACTCCCCCCCCCCCCCCCCCCCCGATGTCACAGTCAAAGTCAAAGCCCCCGGCTGGCGATGGCGATTGTCCCGCGGCCATTAAAGCCACGCCGGGTGATGCAAGGTCGCACACCGGGTCTTGATGTTAGAGCCCCCGGCGTGCGCTCGCAGAGTCCCGCGGCCATTCCAAGCCGCGCGGGGCGGTGCTGTGAGGCCCCGCTCCAGGAGCTCTTCGACCCCGCAACTCGGGCGGGAGTAGTCGCCGTTGCGGGAGCCCTGAAAAGCGGTCTCCCTCCAGGGACCCGCGGGCTCCCGGTGCCGCCGTCCGCCAGACCCGCAGTTGCAGCCTCCGAATCTCCAGAGGTCGGGCCGCAGCAGCGCTCCAACACCGCTCCACCCGCTCTGGACTCGGCCAGCTCCGCGACGGTGAGGTGAGTCGTCGGCACCAGAGCCCCCGGTCTTCCTGTTGGAGGCCGCTCCTCGTTGCAGCCCCAACGACAACGGAGACCCGACAAAGAAAAGGTCGGGTTATTGCGGGTGGTCACGGTGGCGCAGCGGTAGAGTTGCTGCCTCACGGCGCCGGAGACCCGGGTTGCGATCCTGACTACGGGCGCTGTCTGTACGGAGTTTGTACGTTCTCCCCGTGACCACGTGGGTTTTCTCCGGGTGCTCCGGTTTCCTCCCACACTCCAAAGACGTGCAGGTTCGTAGGCTAATTGGCTTGGTGTGAATGTTAAATTGTCCCTAGTATGTGTGTCAGACTGTGTGCTAGTCGGAGCAGGCTCGATGGGCCGAAGAACCTGTTTCCGTGCTGTATCTCTAAACTAAAGCCGTGCCCTCTAATGTTGGACTCTGGCAAAAAGGTTCTGCCTGTATACCCTATCCGTGCCTCACATGATACATCTATCAAGAATAAATGATGGATCGACTGGGCTTGTATTCACTGGAGTTTAGAAGGATGAGAGGGAATCTTATAGAAACATGTAAAATTATTAAAGGATTGGACAGGCTAGATGCAGGAAAATTGTTCCCCATTTTGGGGGAGTCCAGAACCAGGGGTGTCACAGTTTAAGAATAAGGTTTGAGATGACGAAAAACTTTTTCAGCCAGAGAGTTGTGAATCTGTGGAATTCTCTGCCACAGAAGGCAGTGGAAGCCAATTCACTGGATGTGTTCAAGAGGGAGTTAGATGTAGCTCTTAGGGCTAACGGAGTCAATGGATATGGGAAGAAAGCAGATTTTGGATGATCAGCCATGATCATATTGAATGGCGGTGCTGGCACGAAGGGTCGAATGGCCCACTCCTGCAACTACTTTCTATGTTTCTATGTCTCCCCTCAACCTCTGATGTTTAGGTTAGTTTAGAGATACAACGCGGAAACAGGCCCTTCGGCCCACCGAGTCCTCCCCGCACACTAACTCTGCCGTGCACACACTAGGGACAATTTACACTTACCCCAAACCAGTTAACCTACAAACCTGCACGTCTTTGGAGTGTGGGGGGAAAGCAGAGCACTCGGAGAAAACCCACGCAGGTCACGGGGGTGGGAACGTGCAAACTCCGTACAGACAGCACCCGTAGTCGGGATCGAACCCGGGGTCTCCGGCACTGCGAGCGCTGCAAGGCAGCGACTTTACCGCTGTGCCACCATGACCCGCCCTTGTTGCCACATAATGGCAGGTTAAACTAATCCGGTCTGCTTGTTTGTACGCGATCCATGTCCTTCCCCTCTCCTCTCTGCTCCAGCCAGCAGACCGCTCCACGGGCGACTTGTCAGGAGAAATCTGATCGTTCCCTGCGGCTGGCTTCAGACACTGGCGATTGAAAGCAGACTTTGCCCGCGTGGAACATGATAACGGATCCAACCCTGTCACCCCAGCTCTCTCCAGAAACCTGAGCACCGGGCGGCACTTCCCCAGGGAGCTGCAGTTTGCACATCAGACCTACATCAAACAACGAGATCTCCAACTCAAGGATCCATTTCAGGCATTCCCCTGGGAGTTGGTTACAGCATGCTGTTCACAAGATCAAAGAGACACAGGAGCAGAATTAGGCCGTTCGGCCCATCGAGTCCGCACTGACCAGCGATCCCCGCACACTGACACTATCCTACACACAATAGTGAGCAAAGCCAATTAGCCTGCAAACCTGCGCGTGTCTTTGGAGTGCGGGAGGCAACCGAAGATCTCGGAGAAAACCCACGCGGGTCACGGGGAGAACGTGCACACTCCGTACGGACGTGGCTGATCTATCTCTCCCTCCTAACCCCATTCTCCTGCCTTCGCCCCAGCCACCCGCACTAATCGAGAACGTGGACAGCTTTCTGACTGTTCGGGCGGACGGGGACTGCGGAGAGAGTGACAGCGGTCGGTACAAGACTGGTCACATCGCGGTGAAGGAGCGCGCGTGTGTGTGTGTGTGTGTGTGTGTGTGTGTGTGTGTGTGTGTGTGTGTGTGTGTGTGTGTGTGTGTGTGTGTGTGTGTGCGCGTGTGTGTGTGTGTGCGTGTGGCCCGGACATTGAACCGATGGTGGTGGGTCTCCACTTATGCTGTGTGCCCTGGGGATGCTCACACTCCCCTGCGGTGGCTGTTTATGTTTAATCTTTATGTGGTTATGTATCTTGTTGCTTTTTAGTATGTCTGTTGGCAAATCAAATCCCGTGTATGTTTACATACTTGGCTAATAAATGAATTACAATTGCAATCCAGCCATCAAGAGACCGAGAGCCTTCCTCAGCTACTGCGGTTGGAGACCCTCGGACTATTTTAAATCAGATTTTACGGGACTTTGTCTTGCACTAAACATTATTCCCTTCATCCTGAATCTGTACACTGTGGATGGCGCGATTGTAATCATGTGATGTCTTTCCGCTGACTGGTTAGCACGCAACAGCTTTTCGCTGTACCTCGGTACACGTGACAATAAACTAGACTGAACCAACCTGAACCGATCAATCTCTGCTTTAAAAACACCCCGTGACTTTGTCTCCATAGCTGTCTACTGCTGGCACTGACTACATCATTTATTCCCTAAAGGACCTGTCCCACCAGCATGCGACTCTATGCGGCAAGCGCGACCTAAAGGGCCTGTCCCACCAGCAGCGCCTGCATGCGGCAAGCGCGACGAAACCAGAAGCGGGGGCCACGCAGAGGTCGAGTGAGTGACATGAAGTTCGAGCGAAGTCCGCGGGAAGTTCGCACGTGACGTACGGCGTCGAGGCGGCTGCGGGCCGGCAGGCCGTTGCCGCGCGGAATTTTTGAACGCGGTCAGTTTTTCGGAGCCCCGTGCGATGTCGGGACCAGCTCCGCACAACTCCATACGGCTCCGGCGATCGAAGTGGGACTGGCCCCGCGAGGCCGTACGGCTCAAGCGACCACGTTAGGTCGCGCTTGCCACCTGGAGTCGCATGCTCATGGGACAGGCCCTTGAGTAATGACGGATTAAGAGGGCATAGAACAGCACAGGAACAGGCCCTTCGGCCCACATTGTCCGTGCTGGACATAGAACAAAATGGATGGAGCAACTCAGACAGTATTTTCTGGAGAGAGGGGTTGAGTGACGTTTCGGGTCAAGACACATCTTCAGACTGGGTCAGAGGAGAGGAAAATACAGAGATAAGGAAGTGTAAGGTGTGAACACAAAAGATCAAAGACAATTGTTCCATGGTACAACTATGGTACACACACGGTTTTATTAAATTTGCAACTATTTCGAGAGGAAACCTGTCTCCGATGAATCGTTTGATGTTGTCTTGCAGGAGTTAAGATAGAGAGTACTCATGAGTGTAGATACATCTGTCCAGTAGTTATGTTCACAAAGAGATGATACTTATCAGCAGAATGTATTTTTATGCATTATTAATTAACCATCTACCATCCTTTAAAGTGACAATATCTTTTTTTTTTTTTAACACGGAGACCTCCCACTAGGTTTTAGCTCAAAACTGTCAGGAAATAAATCTGCCTGGATAGTTTGATCAAAAATACCATATGTAGAGTTCAACAAAATCACAGTGGAGTTTTAATCAAAGGGGGGGAATTACAACTGATTCATAAGTAGCTGCATTTTCTGCAATGTTCAGCAATGTGAGCGGTCATGGTGGCTCAGCGGTCGAGTCGCTGCCTCACAGCGCCTGAGACCCGGATACCGTCCTGGTTACGGGCGCTGTCCGTGCGGAGTTTGCACGTTCTCCCCGTGACCTGCGTGGGTTTTCTCCGAGATCTCCGGCCTCCTCCCACACTCCGCAGACGTGCAGGTTTGTAGGTTAATTGGCTTGCTATGAATGTAAAATTGTCCCCAGTGTGTGTAGGACCGTGTTAGTGTGCGGGCATCGCTGGGCAGTGTGGACTCGATGGGCCGAAGGGCCTGTTTCCATGCTGTATCTCTAAACTAAACTAAACTCTGCAGGTCTGGCAGCATCTTAGTTTGATTTAGTTTGATTTGGAACGTTGGGATAGTCCCGGCCTCAACCACTTCCTCCTCTGGCAGCTCGTTCCATACACACACCACCCTTTGTGTGAAAATGTTACCCCTCAGATTCATATTAAATCAGCGCGGAAACAGGCTCTTCGGCCCACTGACCAGCGACCCCCGCACACTAACACTATCCTACACGCAAGCCAATTAAACTACAAAACCTGCACGTCTTTGGAGTGCGGGAGGAAACTGGAGATAGAAACATAGAAACATAGAAAATAGGTGCAGGACTAGGCCATTCGGCCCTTCGAGCCAGCACTGTCATTCAATATGATCATGGCTGATCATCCAACTCAGTATCCCGTACCTGCCTTCTCTCCATACCCTCTGATCCCCTTAGCCACAAGGGCCACATCTAACTCCCTCTTAAATATAGCCAATGAACTGTGGCCTCAACTACCTTCTGTGGCAGAGAGTTCCAGAGATTCACCACTCTCTGTGAAAAAAAAGTTCTTCTCATCTCGGTTTTAAAGGATTTCCCCCTTATCCTTAAGATGTGACCCCTTGTCCTGGACTTCCCCAACATCGGGAACAATCCTCCTGCATCTAGCCTGTCCAACCCCTTAAGAATTTTGTAAGTTTCTATAAGATCCCCTCCTCAATCTTTTAAATTCTAGCGAGTACAAGCCGAGTCTATCCAGTCTTTCTTCATATGAAAGTCCTGACATCCCAGGAATCAGTCTGGTGAACCTTCTCTGTACTCCCTCTATGGCAAGAATGTCTTTCCTCAGATTGGGAGACCAAAACTGTACGCAACGGTAACCTTCTCTGTACTCACGCAGGTCACGGGGAGAACGTACAAACTCGGTACAGACAGCGCCCGTAGTCAAGATGGAAGCCGGGTCTCCGGCGCAGTGAGTCAGCGACTCCAACGCTGCGCTAACACGGGGAGGGAATGGACTGGATGACGTCTCGTGTCCTCCAGTTTGTTTAGTTTACGGTGTATGGGATTAAAATCTCTTGAACGGGGATCCTCCAAAACTACAAATGCAGGAAACTCCACTGGTTTCTTTATTGCCATGTATGCACTACATGGTGAAATTATTTTTTCATGGATCACACATGCACAAGTGATCTCATAGAGGTGTATAAAATCATGAGAGGAAGAGATCGGGTAGACGCACAGAGTCTCTTGCCCAGAGTAGGTGAATCGAGGACCAGAGGACATGGGTTTAACGTGAAGGGGAAAAGATTTAATAGGAATCTGAGGGGTAACTTTTTCACACAAAGGGTGGTGGGTGTATGGAACGAGCTGCCAGAGGAGGTAGTTGAGGCTGGGACTATCCCAACGTTTAAGAAACAGTTAGACAGGTACATGGATAGGACTGGAGGGATATGGGCCAAACGCGGGCAGGTGGGACTAGTGTAGCTGGGACATGTTGGCCGGTGTGGGCGAGTTGGGCCTGTTTCCACGCTGTATCACTTTATAAGTTGTCATATTTTTGGCGCCATTTACACCAAACAAAGTCCAGGTCATGAATTCACAAGTGATAGGACCAGAATTAGGCCATTCGGCCCATCAAGTCTACTCCGCCATTCAATCGTGGCTGATCTATCTCTCCCTCTCAAACCCATCCTCGTGCCTTCTACCCATGACCCCTGACACCCATACACACAAAAAAAAAAACCCTCGATGCCAGCTTTTCTGTAGTTATATCAGTCTCAGGGAAATCCTGGCCCCGTAGCAGAAGCTTCCACGTCACGGGGCTGGAAACTGGAAGTATCCTGGGCTAATTCTGCCACCACCATCATAGACAATAGACAATAGGTGCAGGAGTAGGCTATTCGGCCCTTCGAGCCAGCACCGCCATTCAATGTGATCATGGCTGATCATCCCCAATCAGTACCCCATCCCTGCCTTCTCCCCATATCCCCTGACTCTGCTATTTTTAAGAGCCCTATCTAGCTCTCTCTTGAAAGCATCCAGAGAACCGGCCTCCACCGCCCTCTGAGGCAGAGAATTCCACAGACTCACAACTCTCTGTGAGAAAAAGTGTTTCCTCGTCTCCGTTCTAAATGGCTTACCCCTTATTCTTAAACTGTGTGGGCCCTGGTTCTGGACTCCCCCCAACATCGGGAACATGTTTCCTGCCTCTAGCGTGCCCAAAACCCTTAATAATCTTAAATGTTTCAATGAGATGCCCTCTCATCCTTCTAAACTCCAGAGATGCACAAGCCCAGCCGTTCCATTCTCTCAGCATATGACAGTCCCGCCATCCCGGGAATCAACCTTGTGAACCTACGCTGCACTCCCTCAATAGCGAGATTCACCTATTGCAACAAGTGACGGCCCCCACTGATTGTCGCCGGAAGCTTGCGTCCTTTTTTAGGACGGACGATGACATCGATGTCAAGATCTCTCTCAAGATGGAGACGGAGGGAAGAAGGGAGACCCTACATGGAATTAAAATTGCTATTTTCTGCGGGGATTGATAGATTCTTGATTAGTGCGGGTGTCAGGGGTTGTGGGGAGAAGGCAGGAGAATGGGGTTCTGCGGGAGGGAGAGATAGATCAGGCGGAGTAGACTCGATGGGCCGAGTGGCCTAATCCTGCTCTAACAACCCACTTACCAACTTAAAACTTAGGCCACTTTCATGCAAAATGCAACTCCATAATCCTCCCTTTCATCACCCCTTTTAAGAAGAATAAATCTTAAAAGAGCCACGCCGGTAATTTTTTCCGAGTGTATAAAGGCAGCAGTTTCAAGCAAAGCAGCTTATGAAACAAAGAGTGCACATAGTCGATAGCTTCAGGCTCAACGTAAAACATGACTGAAAGGTTCAGCCTTTTCTTTCCCAATTTCCTCTCCTGGGATGTTACAGTCGAAGCTGGATTTTTTCTGCACCATCAAGGGATTTCACAACACAAAAATCGATGAAGCACTTCAATTCTATTGTGCGTGTAGTGTAGTCCTGGCGACATAATCCTCTTGCGCGGGGAAAACGGGAGCATTAGGATCAACAGATACAGCGCAGGTTTTTGTTACCAGCAAGAACACGGCTGTAAGGCCAGCAGCATAATCAAGGACCGCTCACCCCGTTCTATCCCTCCTCTCCCCTGTAGTTTAGGTTAGTTTTAGAGATATCGAGCGGAAACAGGCCCTTCGGCCCACCGAGTCCGCGCCGACCAGCGATCCCAGCACACTAATACTATCCCACACACACTACGCACAATTTACAGTTTAACACCAATATTCTTACACTCTTAAAGATAGCGGAGTCAGGGGATATGGGGAAGAGGCAGGAACGGGGTACTGATTGGGGATGATCAGCCATGTTCACATTGAATGGCGGTGCTGGCTCGAAGGGCCGAATGGCCTCCTCCTGCGTCTATTGTCTGTTATCTGTTGTCTATTGTCTATTGTCACCAAGCCAATGAACCTACAAGCCTGTACATCTGTATCGTTTAGTTTAGTTTATGATACAGCGCGGAATCAGTCCACACCACACGCCAGCACTACCCTACACACACTAGGGACAATTTACACTTACCCTGAGCCAATTAACCTACAAACCGGTTCGTCTTTGGAGTGCGAGAGGAGACCGAAGATCTCGGAGAAAACCCACGCAGGTCACGGGGAGAACGTACAAACTCCGTACAGACAGCACCCTGTAGGTGGGATCGAACCCGGGTCTCCGGCGCTGCAAGAGCTGTAAGGCAGCAACTCTACCGCTGCGCCACCGTGACCGCCACCTCCCCTCTCCCATGGTTTGGGAGAGTTCCATCCAAGGCCGCACGCCAATGGCCCTCCAACTTCCCCTGGGCCGACCACATTGGAGCAACGACCAAGAAAGCACACCAATGATTTCTACTTCCATAGAAGGCTTAAGGGCCTGTACCACCAGCATGCGACTCCATGCGGCAAGCGCGACCTAACGTGGTCGCTTGAGCCGTACGGCCTCGCGGGGCCGGTCCCACTTCGATCGGCGGAGCTGTATGGAGTTGTGCGGAGCTGGTCCCGACATCGCGCGCGGGGGGCTCCGAAAAACTGACCGTGTTTAAAAATTCCCCGCGGCAACGGCCTGCCGGCCCGCAGCATCTCGACGCCGTACGTCACGCGCAAACTTCCCGCGGACTTCGCTCGAACTTCACGTCACTCACTCGACCTCCGCGCGGCCCCCGCTTCCGGTTTGGTCGCGCTCGCCGCATGCAGGCGCATGCTGGTGGGACCGGCCCTGTACGGGGGTCACTCGACCTCTGCACGTCTCCCGTGCGGGATGCATCGCGGCACGGTTTGGGAACAGCTCCGTCCAAGACCCCAAGAATTGTGGACGCAGCCCAGACCATCGCACAAATCAACCGCCCTTCCATTGACTCCATCTACACCTCACGCTGCCTCGGCTAGGCCAGAGGTACAGAAGTGTGAAAACGCACGCACACACCTCCAGATTCCGGGGTGGTTTCCTCCCATCTGTTATCAGGCAACTGAACCATCCCTCCAAAGGTACGGTGGCGCAGCGGTAGAGTTGCTGCCTCACAGCGCCAGAGACTCGGGTCGATCCCGACTATGGGCGCTGTCTGTAAGGAATTTGCACGTTCTCCCCGTGACCTGTGTGGATTTTCTCCGGGTGCTCCGGTTTCCTCCCACACTCCAAAGACGTACAGGTTTGTAGGTTAATTGACTTTGGTAAAATAAAAGGTAAATTGTCCCTGGTGTGGGTGTAGGATAGTGTTAGTGTGCGGGGATCGCTGGTCGGCACGGACTTGGTGGGCCGAAGGGCCTGTTTCTGCACTGTATCTCTAAATTAAACTAAACTAAACTGAAGAGTGGTCCTGACGAACCATCTACCTCATTGGTCTATCTTTGATCAGATTCTACTGGACTTTATCTTGCACTGTACCTCGGTACACGTGACAATAAACTGAACTCGTGTGTGTTAAAACCCCGCTCTCTGCTACTTTCTTCATTTTTAGTTTGTGTTTCTTTTTTAAATCTTTCTATCTTTCCGAGTAGATTCTAATTTACCGATCTTTTTAGAAGAACAGTGACAAGAATGATGGGGGTGGCCTCATTGAAACGTACAGAATAGTGAAAGGCCTGGATAGAGTGGGTGTGGAGAGGATGTTTCCACTAGTGGGAGAGTCTAGGACTAGAGGTCACAGCCTCAGAATTAAAGGACGTTCTTTTAGCAGGGAGATGAGGAGGAATTTCTTTAGTCAGAGGGTGGTGAATCTGTGGAATTCTTTGCCACAGACGGCTGTGGGGGCTAAGTCAGTGGATATTTTTAAGGCAGAGATAGATAGATTCTTGATTAGTGCGGGTGTCAGGGGTTATGGGGAGAAGGCAGGAGAATGGGGTTGGGAGGGAGAGATAGATCAGCCATGATTGAATGGTGGAGTAGATGGGTCGAATGGCCTAATTCTACTCCTATCACTTACGACCTTGTGATCTTGCAGCATTTGTCTCTCCCCTACAATCAGTGTGAAGAATAATGTGTAGGAAGGTACACAAAAATGCTGGAGAAACTCAGCGGGTGCAGCAGCATCTGTGGGGCGAAGGAGATAGGCAACGTTTCGTCCCGAAACGTTGCCTATCTCCTTCGCTCCACAGATGCTGCTGCACCCGCCGAGTTTCTCCAGCATTTTTGTGTACCTTCGATTTTCCAGCATCTGCATGTTCCCTCTTTAAAGCAACGTGTAGGAAGGAACTGCAGATGCTGGTTTGCTCCGAAGATAGACACAGAATGCTGTCGTAACTCAGCGGGACGGGCGGCATCTCTGGAGAAAATGGATAGATGAGGGAACCTTTTGTGTCGGGAACCTTCTTCGGACTCGTGCATCTGTACACTGTGGACGGCTCGCTCGCAATCACGTGTTGTCTTCCCGCTGACCAGCAAACGCGGCGGCAAAAAGGCGAAGGAAGAAGTGAAGAAAGCGAATGGTATGTTCGCATTCATAGCAAAAGGATTTGAGTATAGGAGCAGGGAGGTTCTACTGCAGTTGTACAGGGTCTTGGTGAGACCACACCTGGAGTATTGCGTACAGTTCTGGTCTCCCAATCTGAGGAAAGACATTCTTGCCATAGAGGGAGTACAGAGAAGATTCACCAGACTGATTCCTGGGATGTCAGGACTTTCATATGAAGAAAGACTGGATAGACTCGGCTTGTACTCGCTAGAATTTAGAAGATTGAGGGGAGGATCTTATAGAAACTTACAAAATTCTTACGGGGTTGGACAGGCTAGATGCAGGAAGATTGTTCCCGATGTTGGGGAAGTCCAGAACAAGGGGTCACAGTTTAAGGATAAGGGGGAAATCTTTTAGGACCGAGTTGAGAAAAACATTTTTCACAGAGAGTGGTGAATCTCTGGAATTCTCTGCCACAGAAGGTAGTTGAGGCCACAGTTCATTGGCTATATTTAAGAGGGAGTTAGATGTGGCCCTTGTGGCTAAAGGGATGGAGAGAAGGCAGGTACAGGATACTGAGTTGGATAATCAGCCATGATCACATTGAATGGCGGTGCAGGCTCGAAGGGCCGAATGGCCTACTCCTGCACCTATTTTCTATGTTTCTATGTAAAGGCTTTTCACTGTACCTCGGCTCACGTGATGATGAATGAAACTAAACTAAGTAACGACACTGCTTTGCCTCGGCTACATTTAATGGTGGTATCCATTACCAAAGTCAATATGACTTGGGATGTTGTTGAACCCTCGTCCCTGGTGACTAGATGAATGAGCCATTAAACCCACTCTAAGAGGAGATTAAAAATATATTCAATAGAAATAAAAGAAATCAAAACACTAGTCGACAAAGAGACTCAGGATACTTGAGAATTATTATTATTTTTTTTTTTTTTGCCCAACTTTTTGCAGAGGGTTATAAATATTCATGACTGTTGTTCGTTATGAATGTTGATAATAGCAGGCTCATTGAAACACAGTGAGGCAGCCGAGAGGTCTTGTTTGATGTGTGATTATTAATTTACTTAGTGAGATGAGAAGAAAAACAGTAATTGCATGATTGACTTCAGGAACGGAATTTCGACGGCAATTATGGTCGGGGTGGGATATACTTGTGAGTGTCACCGTCGGTGAGTGCAGCAACTTTCATCGCAAGGATAAATAGCTGGAGGACCGAGGGGTACGAAATGTAAACCTATCTATTTACCCTATGAGCTACGTAAACTAACAGCCCTCCAGCTAATGAACAGCCGAATGAATGAATAGATTATTGTCACAGAGGCATTCTTTGCTTTGAATATCTAAGGTATGCAAAGAGTCGCTACATAAAGGGCAGCGATAAAGATACAAAGTATCCCGTGCGGGGCCTTTGTTCTCCCCCATTCCCCCCCACCCCCCCCCCCTCCTCATGGCGGGACCCCAAGCTAGGTCCTCCTTTGTTCTTCCCAGGAGATCAGAGGACCGAAGATCCCGGTGAAAACCCACGCAGGCCACGGGGAGAACGTACAAACTCCATACAGACGGCACCCGTAGTCAGGATGGAACCCGGGTCTCTGGCGCCGTGAGGCAGCAACTCTACCGCCGCGCCACCGTGCCGCCCGCACTAGCGGACCATTTAGTTTAGCTTAGTTTAGAGACACAGCGCGGAAACAGGCCCTTCGGCCCACCGTGTCCGCACCGACCAGCGATCCCTGCATGCTAACGCTATCCCAAGCACACTAGGCACAATTTTACATTCACACCAAGCAAATGAACATACAAACCTGTACGTCTTTGGTGTGTGGGAGGAAACTGGAGCACCCGGAGAAAACCCACGCAGTTCACGGGGAGAACGTGCAAACTCGGTACAGACAGCGCCCGTAGTCAGGATCGAACCCGGGTCTCTTGCGCTGTGTGGCAGCAACTTGAGGGCCTGAAGAAGGGTCCCGAACCCATGTAGCAATAGACGACGTTCCGTGTCGAGACCATTCTTCAGACCTTGTCATGCCTTTTCTCACCTCCAATTTATCCCCCCCCCCCCCCCTCCACCCAACTCGACTTTCAGTCATGAGTCTGTGGAATTCTCTGTCTGGAGGCCAGTTCTCTGGATACTTTCAAGATAGAGCTAGATAGGGCTCTTAAAGATAGCAGAGTCAGGGGATATGGGGAGAAGGCAGGAACGGGGTACTGATTGGGGTTGATCAGCCATGATCATATTGAATGGCGGTGCTGGTTCGAAATGCCGAATGGCCTCCTCCTGCACCTATTGTCTACGGTCTATTGTGCTGAGCCGAAACGTCACCTACACCTTTTCTCCGGAGATGTTTCCTGGCCCACCGAGATCCTCCAGCACACCTGTGCCTGTCTGTGGCACGCAAACCAGCATCTGCAGTTCCTTCCTCCGCACACCCAGCAAGCAAGCAGCCGCAAAGAACATTATTACATAGCAACCTTTTTTTTCTGCTACTCACCTGTAGGCATGTTAATGACAAATGAAGGTGTTTCTTACAAATTAACCATGACTGCCAACACTGCGAGAACAGTGCAGGTCAGACATTATTCAAATCTGTGTTTAGTTTTGAGAATTCAATGACAATATTGCCCTACTTCAATGGACTCCGTGAGAAGCATAAAAATGACATCTTTGTGCTCTGCTGGCAACAGAAAATCTGCTCAACACTGTGTTTAATAATTTGATTTTCTCAGCCTCGGCTCAGCCGAAAGGAATTCAGTTGAGTTTATTGTCACGTGTACCGAGGTACAGTGAAAAGCTTTTGCCGCGCGCTAACCAGTCAGCGGAAAGACAATCACGGGACTGATTACAATCGAGCCGTCCACAGTGTACAGATACAGGATAAGGGAATAACGTTTAGTGCAAGGTAAAGCCAGCAGAGTCCGATCAAGGATAGTCCGAGGGTCACCAATGAGGTAGATAGTAGTTCAGGACTGCTCTCTGGTTGTGGTGGGATGGTTCAGTTGCCTGATAACAGCTGGGAAGAAACTGTCCCTGAATCTGGAGGTGTGTGCGTTTGTTTTCACACTTCTGTACCTTTCGGCTGATGGGAGAGGGGAGAAGAGGGAGTGGCCGGGGTGCGACTGGTCCTTGATGATGCTGCTGGCCTTGCCGAGGCAGCGTGAGGAAGGGAGGTTGGTTTGTGTGACGGTCCGGGGCTGCGACATCTTGTGGTCTTGGATGGAGCCGTTCCCAAACCAAGTTGTGATACATCCCGATAAAATGCTTTCTATGACGCATCTGTAGAAGTTGGAGAGAGTGTACGGGGAGCACTAGCGCACGTTTTCTTCTCTTTCAAGGCCTCCACGGTTGGGTGAGATGTCAGGACTGTAAATTACCCCATTACCAGGGCCCTCCCGCTGTGAAGTAACAGGCCTGTGGTGAGCTTAATTTGCAATAACATCACCAATCCATCAGCGCCTGGCAGAGAACTTGTCGAAACCTCATAGAGTCATAGAGTGATACAGCATGGAAACAGGCCCTTCGGCCCCAACTTGCCCACGCTGGCCAACATGCCCCATCTACACTAGTCCCACCTGCCTACATTTGGCCCCATATCCCCTCCAAACCTGTCCTATCCATGTACCTGTTTCATAAACGTTGCGATAGTCTATATTTACGTTGCTATATTTAAGAGGGAGTTAGATGTGGCCCTTGTGGCTAAGGGGATCAGAGGGTATGGAGAGAAGGCAGGTACGGGATACTGAGTTGGATGATCAGCCATGATCATATTGAATGGCGGTGCAGGCTCGAAGGGCCGAATGGCCTACTGCTGCACCTAATTTCTATGTTTCTATGTTTCTATGTCTCTGCCTCGACGACCTCCTCTGGCAGTTTGTTCCATACACATACTACCTTCTGAGTAAAAAAGTTACTCCTCAGATTCCTATTCAATGTTTTCCCTTTCCCCTTAAACCCATGTCCTCTGGTCCTCGATTCCCCTACTCTCCGCAACAGACTGTGCATTCTCCATATCTATTCCCCCTCATGATTTTATACACCTCTATAAGATCACCCCTCAGCTCCGTACACTCCAAGGAATAGAGGCCCAGCCTGCCCAAACTCAGCCTATAGCTCAGACCTACAGATTCTTTATGACTTCAAACCAATAAAGTATTGATTGAGGGCGGTCACGGTGGCGCAGCGGTAGAGTTGCTGCCTCACAGCGCCAGAGACCCGGGTTCGATCCCGACTACGGATGCTGCCTGTACCATATAACCATATAACAATTACAGCACGGAAACAGGCCATCTCGGCCCTACAAGTCCGTGCCGAACAACTTTTTTCCCCTTAGTCCCACCTGCCTGCACTCATACCATAACCCTCCATTCCCTTCTCATCCATATGCCTATCCAATTTATTTTTAAATGATAACAATGAACCTGCCTCCACCACTTCCACTGGAAGCTCATTCCACACCACTACCACTCTCTTAGTAAAGAAGTTCCCCCTCATGTTACCCCCTAAACTTCTGTCCCTTAATTCTGAAGTCATGTCCTCTTGTTTGAATCTTCCCTATTCTCAAAGGGAAAAGCTTGTCCACGTCAACTCTGTCTATCCCTCTCATCATTTTAAAAACCTCTATCAAGTCCCCCCTTAACCTTCTGCGCTCCAGAGAATAAAGAGCTAACTTATTCAACCTATCTCTGTAACTTAGTTGCTGAAACCCAGGCAACATTCTAGTAAATCTCCTCTGTACTCTCTCTATTTTGTTGACATCCTTCCTGTACGGAGTTTGTACGTTCTCCCCTGTGACCTGGGTAAGGCTTTCTCCGAGACCTTCGGTTTCCTCCCGCACTCTAAAGACGTAAAGGCTTGTAGATTAATTGGCTTGGTAAATGTTAAAAAAAAACTGCCCCTGATGTGTGTTGGAAGGTTTTAATTTGCGGGTAAGTGCGGAGGGCTTGTTTCCGCACTGTATCTCTAAACTAAACTCTAAGCGAATGGTATGTTAGCTTTCATAGCAAAAGGATTTGAGTATAGGAGCAGGGAGGTTCTACTGCAATTGTACAGGGTCTTGGTGAGACCACACCTGGAGTATTGCGTACAGTTTGGTCTCCAAATCTGAGGAAGGACATTATTGCCATAGAGGGAGTGCAAAGAAGGTTCACCAGACTGATTCCTGGGATGTCAGGACTGTCTTATGAAGAAAGACTGGATAGACTTGGTTTATACTCTCTAGAATTTAGGAGATTGAGAGGTGATCTTATAGAAACTTACAAATTTCTTAAGGGGTTGGACAGGCTAGATGCAGGAAGGTTCCTCCCCGATGTTGGGGAAGTCCAGGACAAGGGGTCACAGCTGAAGGATATGGGGGAAAATCCTTTAAAACCGAGATGATGAGAACTTTTTTCACACAGAGAGTGGGTGAATCTCTGGAACTCTCTGCCACAGAGGGTAGTCGAGGCCACAGTTCATTGGCTATATTTAAGAGGGAGTTAGATGTGGCCCTTGTGGCCCTTGAGGATCAGAGGGTATGGAGAGAAGGCAGGTACGGGATACTGAGTTGGATGATCAGCCATGATCATATTGAATGGCGGGTGCAGGCTCGAAGGGCCGAATGGCCTACTCCTGCACCTAATTTCTATGTTTCTATGTTTCTAAACAGAACCCGGGTCTCTGGCGCTGTGAGGGCAGCGACCTCTACCGCTGCGCCACCGTGCTGCCCAGATGTTGTCCAGAGATGACGCCCTGACCCCGCTGAGTTACTCCAGCCCTCTATGTCCGTTTCGGATTCCCCTGCCCATCACATATCTGCCTACACATTACTCTTAATCCCTCCTATCCCTGCACATTGACGTGCCTGTCCAAATGTCTTTCAAATGCCACTAACTTATCTGTTTCAAACACCACCACCCCAGGCAGTGTGTTCTTAGACATTCACCACCCCCCTGTGTATAGAACCAGCCCCACATATCTCCTTGAGAAATCATCCCTTGTTTGCTGAATGCTTGCATCAACTGTTCTACACCACTTACTGACGCATTCATAGTTAGACGCAGGGAAACTAAACAAAAAACATCTTTGATCGGACTTTGCTGGCTTTACCTTGCATTAAACGTTATTCCCTTATCGTGCATCTGTACACTGTAAATGGCCGGATTGTCATCATGTGTCGGAAGGAACTGCAGATGCTGGTTTACGCCGAAAATAAGCACGAAATGCTGGAGTAACTCAGCGGGACAGGCAGCGTCCCTGGAGAGAAGGGGTAGGGGACATTTCGGGTCGAGACCCTTCCTCAGGCTGAGAGTCAAGGTGAGGAAGGGGTGACACCGAGATATGGAAGGGCAAGGTGTGAAATGGAGAGATCAAAGGGGATAACGGTCAAGGAAAATGTGTGTTAGCTTGGGGTTGGGTGACAACGAGACTTACAAAGATAACATTGAATGAAGAGGACAGGGAGACAGTCATATTTCGTCTTTCTAGATGGAAGAAATGGGCGACGTTTCGAATCGAGTCACAAAGGTCTCGACCCGAAACGTCAACCAGTCCTTCTCTCCAGAGATGCTGCCTGTCCCTGCTGAGTTACTCCATCATTTTGTGTCTATCTTCGACTTAAACCGGCGTCTGCAGTTCCTTCCTACACATGTATTGTCTTTCCGCTGACTGGTTAGCACGCAACAAAAGCTGTTCACTGTACCTCTCTTCACAGCGACAACTCTTCACCAGATAAAAGCTGCCCAGGGTCTGTGCTCCCCAGAGGAGCGTGGGTGAAGCTCAACAGACTTGGTACATAGAAACATAGAAACATAGAAATTAGGTGCAGGAGTAGGCCATTCGGCCCTTCGAGCCTGCACCGCCATTCAATATGATCATGGCTGATCATCCAACTCAGTATCCCGTACCTGCCTTCTCTCCATACCCCCGATCCCCTTAGCCACAAGGGCCACATCTAACTCCCTCTTAAATATAGCCAATGAACTGGCCTCAACTACCCTCTGCGGCAGAGAGTTCCAGAGATTCACCACTCTCTGTGTGAAAAAAGTTCTTCTCATCTCGGTTTTAAAGGATTTCCCCCTTATCCTTAAGCTGTGACCCCTTGTCCTGGACTTCCCCAACATCGGGGAACAATCTTCCTGCATCTAGCCTGTCCAACCCCTTAAGAATTTTGTAAGTTTCTATAAGATCCCCTCTCAATCTTCTAAATTCTAGAGAGTATAAACCAAGTCTATCCAGTCTTTCTTCATAAGACAGTCCTGACATCCCCAGGAATCAGTCTGGTGAACCTTCTCTGCACTCCCTCTATGGGCAATAATGTCCTTCCTCAGATTTGGAGACCAGTACTGGTGTTGGGCGTTTCAACGCCAGCGTGTGGAGATGGGGGCTCCCTCCCCCAGAGCCCGGCCTGTGTATGTGGAGCAGAACGACAGGCAGCCAACCATGTCATCTCTGGGTGCCCGCTCTACCACCCACCAAATGGAGCTGTGTCAGGGCCTGGCAGACATTGACGCCAACAGAAGGCAACAACCTGGCTGCTCAACACCCGGCTTGAGATCAAACTATCCCTTTGGTTTGTGTTTCATTTGCAAGAAGAAGACTGTACCTCCGTACACATGACAATTGAAACTGAACTAAACTAAACTAAAAAGTGCCCCCGGCACTGGTGAATTAAAAGTTGTAAATACATCAGCCGACTGGTCTGGGAGTGTAGACTGATGAACATAATACTATAACCGCATTTAGAGCAATGATTTTAATGGTAATAGCAGCTTTCTATTCAACTACAATTGTTTATTACATAAATGAATCATATTACCTCCAAATAGCGTTTTTTAAAATTCTACAGCACTTTAAATGACTTTAAATTCGACAGGACACGCATTCACCACATCGAGAGAGAGAAGGGTTTGTATTAACTCACCAGTTTTTCAATGAACTGCTTGGTGTGGCTTAAAGACTTAGGGTCCTTTGGGTCTTTCCCGAAATTTCTTGGGCACACTTCCCAGTCTGTGTTTGGTTCAGTTTGGAGATACAGCGCGGAAACAGGCCCTTCGGCCCACTGAGACCGTGCCCGACCAGCGATCCCCGCACATTAACACTGTCCTAAGCACACACGCGCGCACACACGATCGCACGCACACACACCGCACACACACGCACACACACACACACACACACACACGACACACACACGGCACACGACACACACACGCGCACACACACACACACACGCGCACACACACACACACGCGCACACACACGCACACACACACACACGCGCACACACACACACGCGCACACACACACACGCGCACACACACACGCACGCGCACACACACACACGCGCACACACGCACACACACACACGCACACACACACACACACACACACACACACACGCACACACACACACACGCGCACACACACACGCGAACACACGCACACGCACACACACACACGCGAACACACGCACACGCACACGCACACACGCACAAACACGCACACACGCACGCACACACACGCGCGCGCACACCCACACACACGAAGGACAATTTACATTTATACCAAGACAATTAACCTGCAAACCTGCACGTCTTGGAGTGCGAGAGGAAACCCACGCAGGTGACGAGGGAGAACATGCAAACTCCGTGCAGACAGCACCTGCAGTTGGGGTGGAACCCGGGGTCTCTGGCGCTGCGATGCAGCGACTCTACCGCTGCGCCGCCCTGATAAGCGAGTTCGGTATTCCGAAAAAAGCAAGGGATCATGAGATTTGTCAAAGGTCAGTCGAGAAATAAAAAGCG
>JAWMAR010000126.1:3150231-3227180 GCA_036785375.1 Leucoraja ocellata
GATTTGTTAACTTGCAATTAATCTTCATGGCATGTGCGGAGGTGATTTACTTTTTTACTCTGCGTGGTGAGTGTTCTTTGGGAAACAGATTGGTGTTGAATCGTTCGATCGCCTCGTGAACTCTGAAACAATCCAGGTGCGATGTTTCTGGTGCTGAGATTGCAAGTCAAGGCTTTCCAGTTGCGTTGAAGAGCGAGCAGCCGAGGACAACACTGGCGCAGCGGTAGAGTCGGCGCCTGGCAGCGCCGGAGACCCGGGTTCGATCCTGACCACGGGCGTGCTTGTCCGCACGGAGTTTGTACGTTCTTCCCGTGACCCGCGTGGGATTTTAACAGGTCAGCCACGGGTCAGGCAAATTCTTGATGAGAACGGGAGAAGGCTGGAAAATAGGATGAGGAGGCAGAGATCAGCCACGATTGAATGGCAGAGTAGACTCGATGGGCCGAATTCCACTCCCATAACTTGTGAATTTGTGTGGGGAGGAGGAACTTCTTTGATCAGAGGGTAGTTAATCTGTGGAACTCATTGCCACAGAGGGCTGTGGAGGCCAGGCCAGTGGATGTTTTTAAGGCAGAGATACTTAGATATATAGACAATAGCTGCAGGAGTAGGCCATTCGGCCCTTCGAGCCAGCACTGCCATTCACTGTGATCATGGCTGATCATCCACAATCAGTACCCCGTTCCTGCCTTCTCCCATATCCCTTGATTCCGCTAGCCCTAAGCCCTAGCTCTATCTCTCTCTTGAATGCATCCAGAGAATCGGCCTCCACTGCCTTCTGAGGCAGAGAATTCCACAGATTCACCACTCTCTGGGTGAAAACGTTTTTCCTCGTCTCCGTACTAAATGGCCTACTGCTTATTCTTAATCTGTGGCCCCTGGTTCTGGACTCCCCCCAACATCGGGAACATGTTTCCTGCCTCTAGCGTGTCCAAACCCTTAATAATTTTATATGTTTCTATAAGATCACCTCTCGTGCTTCTAAACTCCAGTGAATACAAGTCCAGTCACTCCATTCTCTCATCATATGACAGTCCCCGCCATCACGGGAATTAACCTGGTGAACCTATGCTGCACTCCCTCAATAGCAAGAATGCCCTTCGGAGAGCAGAACTGCACACAATACTACAGGTGTGGTCTCACCAAATTCTTGATGATTAACATCAGTCTGAAGAAGGGTCTCGGCCAGAAACGTCACCTATTCCTTCGCTCCATAGATGCTGCCTCACCCTCTGAGTTTCTCCAGCATTTTTGTCTACCTTCAATTCTTGATGAGAACAGGAGTCATGAGCAATGGGGAGAAGGCAGGAAAAGGGGATTATGGGGCAGAGATCAGCCATGATTGAATGGCGGAGCGGACTCGATGGGCCGAATGGCCTAATTCTACTCCCACAAGTTGTGTTAAGGATACACCGCGGGACAATTGGGGATGTAACCTAGAGGAGTATTTGCTGTGCATATTATATCAAGGTTGATAGGGATACCGAGATCAGATCACGGCCTTTGTTGAAAGGAAGATTGGACATGTATGCTATTAATACCACGGCTCCCTGTTTTCAATCGATCCGAGTCAAATATCAGCAGAGACACTCTTGTCAGCCTTTGCCACCTTTGATTACATTGACTTCCTTTTATAAATCTTAACATTCTGCACCGTGTGGATTTGTGCTCATAGTCGTGAATGACTGGCAGAGTGGGAGGGTTAGAAACAGTGACATGGAAATAAGTAAAAATTATGTTAGCTTTCATTGCAAAAGGATTTGAGTATAGGAGCAGGGAGGTTCTACTGCAGTTGTACAGGGTCTTGGTGAGACCACACCTGGAGTATTGCATACAGTTTTGGTCTCCAAATCTGAGGAAGGACATTATTGCCATAGAGGGAGTGCAGAGACGGTTCACCAGATTGATTCCTGGGATGTCAGGACTGTCTTATGAAGAAAGACTGGATAGACTTGGTTTATACTCTCTAGAATTTAGGAGATTGAGAGGGGATCTTATAGAAACTTACAAAATTCTTAAGGGGTTGGACAGGCTAGATGCAGGGAAGATTGTTCCCGATGTTAGGGAAGTCCAGGACAAGGGGTCACAGCTTAAGGATAAGGGGGAAATCCTTTAAAACCGAGATGAGAAGAACTTTTTTCACACAGAGAGTGGTGAATCTCTGGAACTCTCTGCCACAGAGGGTAGTTGAGGCCACAGTTCATTGGCTATATTTAAGAGGGAGTTAGATGTGGCCCTTGTGGCTAAGGGGATCAGGGGGTATGGAGAGAAGGCAGGTACGGGATACTGAGTTGGATGATCAGCCATGATCATATTGAATGGCGGTGCAGGCTCGAAGGGCCGAATGGCCTACTCCTGCACCTAATTTTTATGTTTCTATGTTTCTATGTTTAAGGGCCTGTCCCACTGTACGAGGTAATTCAAGAGTTCTCCCGATTCTCCCCTGATTCGAACTCGGAGAATTACGGTAATAGCCGCTCGTAGGTACTCGGGGACTCTCATGGACACTCTCCGCACCGTTGAAAAAACGTATTGTGTTTCACGAGTATCTGCCGTTAGCGTTACGAGCCACCACGTGACATCCACCGGCTCCGACGTACTCGCTACGTACATTACACGAGCTCAAATCAGGGAGAACTCGGGAGAATTACCTCGTACAGTGGGACAGCTGATCAGGAGAAGGGCAGTTTGCTCTTATAGAATTCCAAAATAATTAAGGTAAAACCTAAGAAACCAGAATCAGAATAAATTTATCAGCGATAGATTGAAACAAAAAGCACTTCAACTCCCCTCCCATTCCCAATCCGACCTTTCTGTCCTGGGCCTCCTCCATGGCCAGAGTGAGTCCCACCGCAAATTGGAGGAACAGCACCTCATATTTAGCTTGGGCAGTTTACACCCCAGCGGTATGAACATTGACTTCTCCAATTTCAGGTAGTCCTTGCTTTCTCCTTCCTTCCCCTCCCCTTCCCAGCTCTCCCACAGCCCACTGTCTCCGCCTCTTCCTTTCTTCTTTCCCCCCCCCCCCCCTCCCACTCCCTCATCAGCCTGAAGAAGGATCTCGACCCAAAAGGTCACCCATTCATTCTGTCCAGAGATGCTCTGGCTTGCTGCTACTCCAGTTGTTTGTGTCTATCTTCAGTTTAAACCAGCATCCGCAGTTCCTTCCTACACATTTATTAGCTAAGTGTGCATACATACAAGGAATTTGACGGTGCATATTCCACCGCCTCTTGATTTTCCCGCTGCCATCGCCTGGCGGTCCGCTCTGTGAAGTTGGAAGCCAGCGCGCTGTCCAGGGTATACTCACACAGCCAGGTCTCGGTGAAGCACAGGGCAGTGGCTCGAGAGAAGTCCTTGCTTATCCGGCGCAGGAATTGCAGTTCGTCCACTTTGTAGTTGAGGGAACGTAGATTTGTGCGTAATCCTCGTCGCAGGAGGCGGGCGAGTGCTTCAGAGCGCTATTCCCCCGGTTCCTCCGACGTCTGGCAGCCTTCGACGCAACCAGGGACCCGCGGACAAAAGCACGTCCAAATAATCCAGCGAGCGGGAAGAAATCCGGGACGATGTTTGGAGGAACCAAATATCTGTTGTTAATGAGTTCCTCTCTCATACAGAACAAAAGAACACCCCGTCTTCCACTTAGCTTAGTTTGGAGATACAGCATTGAAACAGCATGGTCTTATAGAGGTGTATAATATCATGAGAGGAATAGATCGGGTAGATGCACAGTCTCTTGCCCAGAGTAGGGGAATCGAGGACCAGAGGACAAAGGTTTATGGTGAAGGGGAGAAGATTTAATAGATTCAGATTCAATTTAATTGCCATTGTCAGTGTACAGTACAGAGACAACGAAATGCATTATATGGGGTAATAATAGGAATCTGAGGGGTCACTTTTTCACACAGAGGGTGGTAGGTGTACGGAATGAGCTGCCGGAGGTGTTGGTTCAGGCAGGGACTATCCCAACGTTAAAGAAAGCAGTACATGGATAGGACAGGTTTGGAGGGATATGGACCAAACGCGGGCAGGTGGGAATAGTGTAGCTGGTACATTGTTGGCCGGTGTGGGCAAGATGGGCCGAAAGGCCTGTATCCCCATTGTATCACTCTATGATGCTATGACGCTAGGAAACAGGCCCTTCGACTCACCGAGTCCATGCCGACCAGCGATCACGGGTTCCATGTTAGCCCGGTTTCACAGCCGACACACTAGGGGCAATTCACAGAGGGCCCACCTACAGCGGGTTTGCAGGTTAATTGGCCTATGTAAATTCTCCCTACAGAATTTACAGAATCCTGTGTAATGTGTAATTATTTCTTTTGCCTCGGTACACGTGACAATAAACTGAACCAAACCGATACTAAAACCTGGGAGTGGATGCGATAAGGGACAGCTCCGGGGTGATCGATGGTAGGCGCGGACTCGACGTCCTGTTTCCCTGCTGTATCTCTAAACTAAGTTTGTGGAATTCTCTGCCTCAGAGGGCGGTGGAGGCCGGTTCTCTGGATGCTTTCAAGAGAGAGCTAGATAGGGCTCTTAAAGATAGCGGAGTCAGGGGATACGGGGAGAAGGCAGGAACGGGGTACTGATTGGGGATGATCAGCCGTGATCACATTGAATGGCGGTGTTGGCTCGAAGGGCCGAATGGCCTCCTCCTGCACCTGTTGTCTATTGTCTATTATCTATTGTCTAAATGTAAATCATCCCTAGTGCGTGTAAGACAGTGTGTGGGATCGCAGGGCCCAGCGGCACGGTGGCGCAGCGGTAGAGTTGCTGCCTCACAGCGCCGGAGACCCGGGTTCCATCCCGACTACGGGTGCTGTCTGTACGGAGTTTGCACGTTCTCCCCGTGACCTGCGTGGGTTTTCTCCGAGATCTTCGGTTACCTCCCTCACCAGACCGTTTCCACGCTGTATCTCTCAACTCATCTTTAGTTGAGTCTTGGTTTAGTTCACAGATACACCGTGGGAACAGGCTCTTCGGCCCATCAAGTCTACCCTACACACACACACTAGGGACAATTTACTTTTACACCAAGTCAATTAACCTGCAAACCTGCACGTCTTTGGGGTGTGAGAGGAAACCGAATATCTCGGGGGGGAAAACCTACGCAGGCCACGGGGAGAACGTGCAAACTCCGTACAGACAGCGCCTACAGTCAGGATCGAACCCGTGTCTCCGGTGCTGCAAGTGGTGTAAGGAGGCAAGTCTACTACTGCGCCACTGCGCTGCCCAACAAAACTAAAGATAGCCTAACTTAACTACAGTAAAGATAGACACAAAATGGCTGGAGTAACTCAGTGGGTCAGGCAGCATCTGTGGAGCTAAGGAAATAGGTAACGTTTCGGGTCGAAACCCGCAAGGGTTTCGGCCCGAAACGTTGCCTATTTCCAGAAGGATTTCGGCCCGAAACGTTGCCTATTTCCTTAGCTCCATAGATGCTGCTGCACCATTACTGAGTGGGTCAGGCAGCATCTGTGGAGAACATGGATAGGTGACGTTTCACAGAGTGCTGGAGTAACTCAGCGGGTCAGGCAGCATCTGTGGAGAACATGGATAGGTGACGTTTCACAGAGTGCTGGAGTAACTCAGCGGGTCAGGCAGCATCTGTGGAGAACATGGATAGGTGACGTTTCACAGAGTGCCGGAGTAACTCAGCGGGTCAGGCAGCATCTGTGGAGAACATGGATAGGTGACGTTTCGGGTCGAGACCCGTCTTGAGGCTGAGGGTCAGGGGAGAGGGGGACTAGAGGGTTTGAAAAGATACAAAGAACAAACGAACGAAAGGTGTGCAAAAGGCCAGCAACGAAGATGAAGGGAACGGTGGAGCCCACAATGCTCCATTGTTGGCTCTGGAAAAAGCGACAATAGGTTTTATCTTTGTATGCTTTCCCCTGGTCAACGATGATCCGTTCTACACTTACCACGAGCTTTGTCAACCTTTTGTCTCACACCTCACCCTTCCACATCTCCATGTCTCCCTCTCTCCCTGACTCTCAGTCTGAAGAAAGGTCTCGACCCGGAACGTCACCCATTCCTTCTGCTCACCCGGAGAGTTGTGAATTTGTGGAATTCCCTGCCGCAGAGGGCAGTGGAGGCCAAGTCGCTGGATGGATTTAAGAGAGAGTTAGATAGAGCTCTAGGGGCTAGTGGAGTCAAGGGATATGGGGATAAGGCAGGCACGGGTTATTGATAGGGGACGATCAGCCATGATCACATTGAATGGCGGTGCTGGCTCGAAGGGCCGAATGGCCTCCTCCTGCACCTATTTTCTATGTTTCGATGTTACTCCAGAGATGCTGCCTGTCCCGCTGAGTTACTCCGGCATTTCCTGTGTCTGTCTATCTGCTTGATAGATTTTATTTAATAATTTCCGCTGGATTAAATCTATGTTAATTTTTTTTTTTTTTTTTTTTTAAACCTTTGACATATTCTTGCTTTTTTATTAATCTATCTTTTTTTTTTTTGATGACTAAAACATCTGTTCCCGTCGTTACGACGTCTCTGCTTGGGGGGACTTACTTAGATTGGAGAGATGGGGGGAGATTGATGGCATCTCATGAATACCCAGCAGGTTGTTCATCTCAGGCTTTAACATATGCACATTATTAATAAGGTTACAGACTCCGATTGCCGGTCGAGGTTAGACCAGTTAAATGTGTTTCCCCTGCAAACTATGCGAGTGCCTGAGACTGGAGAATTACTGATGGGATTGTGTGGTTGTGTAATAACCTCGAGGTACATCCAAAAACCAGTGAGTGAGAAATGTGATAAATCACGCGCGGTTCCTTAATCACCCCAGATATATTCTCCTTGCAATGAGCGTACAAGTCCCGGAGAGACGCGGGGGCTGATTATGTTTGTTGTTTGTTGCGAAATGGCTCCCAGCCAACCCCGGCCTCTCTATATTCCACAAACACCTTTCACCAACCTGGAGATTATCCAATTAAAGACTTGTCAACTTTCGCCGACGAATTGCGGAGAGATAGAGAGAGAGAGAGAGAGAGATTCGCCTCGGCTCTCAGCAAAGCAGCCTTCCGTCAAAGTCCAAAATATACTCTCTAGAATTATACTCTCTAGAATTTAGGAGACTAAGAGGGGATACTCCAGCATTTTGTGTCTATGTTCAGTGTAAACCACAATCTCACAAGGTCATAAGCTCATAAGGTCATAAGTGATGAGAGTAGAATTTGAGGAAGGACATTATTGCCATAGAGGGAGTGCAGAGAAGGTTCACCAGACTGATTCCTGGGATGTCAGGACTGACTTATGAAGAAAGACTGGATAGACTTGGTTTATACTCTCTAGAATTTAGGAGATTGAGAGGGGATCTTATAGAAACTTACAAAATTCTTAAGGGGTTGGACAGGCTAGATGCAGGAAGATTGTTCCCGATGTTGGGGAAGTCCAGGACAAGGGGTCACAGCTTAAGGATAAGGGGGAAATCCTTTAAAACCGAGATGAGGAGAACTTTTTTCACACAGAGAGTGGTGAATCTCTGGAACTCTCTGCCGCAGAGGGTAGTCGAGGCCACAGTTCATTGGCTATATTTAAGAGGGAGTTAGATGTGGCCCTTGTGGCCAAGGGGATCAGGGGGTATGGAGAGAAGGCAGGTACGGGATACTGAGTACGGGATACTGGATGATCAGCCATGATCATATTGAATGGCGGTGCAGGATCGAAGGGCCGAATGGCCTACTCCTGCACCTAATTTCTATGTTTCTATGTTTCTATATCCAGCATGAGCGGTGAGGCGATTGTGACCAGAATCTCCCCATGATTCAAGATTCAAGATACAATTGAATTGTCATTTGGACCCCTTGAGGTCCAAACGAAATGCCGTTTCTGCAGCCATACATTACAAACACATAGACCCAAGACACAACATAATTTACATAAACATCCATCACATCGCTGTGATGGAAGGCCAAAAAAACGTATCTCTCCACTGCACTCTCCCCCCCCCAATGTCAGAGTCAAAGTCAAAGCCCCCGGCTGGCAATGGCGATTGTCCCGCGGCCATTAAAGCCACGCCAGGTGGTGCGAGGTCGCACACTGGGTCTTGGTGTTAGAGCCCCCGGCGTGCGCTCGCAGAGTCCCGCGGCCATTCCGAGCCGCGCGGGGCGGTGATGTGTGGGCCGATGGTTCCCTTAAAGAGAACACACGAGGATGGCACAAGACGTGTACTGAAATCTTATTATTTAAGAAAGAACTGCAGATGCTGGAAAAATCGAAGGTAGACAAAAAATGCTGGAGAAACTCAGCATGTGAGGCAGCATCTATGGAGAGAAGGACCAGGTGAAGTTTCGGGCATTCCCTCTCTCTCTATCCCTCCCCTCACCTAAGTCGCACTAACTTTTCGTTTTCACCCAACAAAAAACAGCTAACAACGGCCTGTTTCCTTTATCGGATAGACTCGGCTTGTACTCGCTAGAACTTGGAAGATTGAGGGGGGATCTTAGAGAAACTTACAAAATTCTTAAGGGGTTGGACAGGCTAGATGCAGGAAGATTGTACCCGTTCTATCACTTTCAGGGAGTTATCGACTTGGCCAGTTCATTGGCTATATTTAAGAGGCAGTTAGATGTGGCCCTTGTGGCTAAAGGGATCAGGGGGTATGGAGAGAAGGCAGGTACAGGATACTGAGTTGGATGATCAGCCATAATCATATTGAATGGCGGTGCAGACTCGAAGGGCCGAATGGCCTACTCCTGCATCTATTTTCTATGTTTCTATGTAATACTAAGCAGCTCTCTCCCTATTCACACGATGTTATAATATGTATATCTGATGCTGATTAACCATATAATGTTTCTATGTTTCTATCATTGTTGCTTATTTTGCATATCTTTCATTCATTCTTCTTTATCTCTCCACATCACCGTCTATATCTCTTGCTTCCCTTATCCCTAACCAATCTGAAGAAGTGTCTCGACCTGAGACAGATAAAATCGAAGGGAGACAAAAAATGCTGGAGAAACTAAGCATGTGAGGCAGCATCTGTGGAGAGAAGGAATTGGTGACGTTTCAGGTCGAGACCCTTCTTCAGACTGATGTGGGGGTGGTGGGGGGAGGGGCGTGAAAAGAAAGGAAGAGGCGGAGACAGTGGGCTGTGGGAGAGCTGGGAAGGGGAGGGGAAGGAGGGAGAAATCAGGGACTACCTGAAATTGGAGGTCAATGTTCATACCGCTGGGGTGTAAACTACCCAAGCGAAATATGAGGTGCTGCTCCTCCAATTTGCGGTGGGACTCACTCTGGCCATGGAGGAGGCCCAGGACAGAAAGGTCGGATTGGGAATGGGAGGGGGAGTTGAAGTGCTGAGCCACCGGGAGATCAGGTCGGTTAATGCAAGGTGTTGGGCGGAGGTGTTGGGCGAAGCTTGGTGCCATTGATGTAGAGCAGTTGACACCTGAGTCCCAGGCTCAGCACTGGGCCCAAAGGCACCCTGTACTGAAAACAAATCCTTTCACACCTGATAGCTCGCTGCGACGGTTTTGCCGACTCTTGCGAACTTATTTAAGATCTCTTGCAACGATGTGCAGTATTGTATGGGGCGGCACGATGGCCCGGCAGTAGAGTTACTGCCTCGCAGCGCCAGAGACCCGGGTTCGATCCTGACTACGGGTGCTGTCTGTACGTTCTCCCCGTGACCGGCCTGGGTTTTCTCCGAGATCTTCGGTTTCCTCCCACACTCTAAAGACGTGCAGGTTTATAGGTTAATTCACTTTGGTATCAATGTAAATTGTCCCTGGTGTGTGTCGGATAGTGTTAGTGCGTGGGGATCATTTGTTGGCTCAGACTCGGTGGACAGACGGGCCTGTTTCCGCGCTGTATCTCTAAACTATGGTATGGTATGGCAACTGCTCTGTCTCCGACCGGAAGGCATTGCAGAGGGTGGTGAAAATTGCCCAACGCATCACCGGTTCCTCGCTCCCCCTCCATTGAGTCTGTCCAAAGCAAGCGCTGTCTGCGGAGGGCGCTCAGCATCGCCAAGGACTGCTCTCACCCCAACCATGGACTGTTTACCCTCCTACCATCCGGGAGACGCTACAGGTCTCTCCGTTGCCGAACCAGCAGGTCGAGGAACAGCTTCTTTCCGGCGGCTGTCACTCCACTCAACAATGTACCTCGGTGACTGCCAATCACCACCCCCCCCCCCACCCCCCCCCCCCCCGGACACTTATTATTATTTATTCAAATCGTTTGCTATGTCGCTCTTCCAGGGAGATGCTAAATGCATTTCGTTGTCTCTGTACTGAACACTGACAATGACAATTAAAATTGAATCTGAATCTGAATCTGAATCTGAACTAGACTAAACTAACCAGGTTTATTATCATCATTTGCATCGAATTGTACAGTGAATTCTTGTGATGAAATTCATGATCTTCCAATCTACCTCATTGCAGTTTTTCTTATCTGCGCTTTCTCTTCAATTGAAACACCATTAAGGAACACTTTAACATTTAGACAGGTACATGGATAGAACAGGTTCGGGGGGATATGAGCCAAACGTGGGCAGGTGGGACTAGTGTAGATGGGACATGTTGGCCGATGTCTGCAAGTTGGGCCGAAGGACCTGTTTCCATTACATTCATTCTGAGGTTATGACCTGTAGTCTGAGATTCCCCCACTATAGTGGAAACATCCTCTCCACATCCACTCTATCCAGGCCTTTCAACTATTCTGTATGAGGTCCCCCCTCATTCTTCTAAACTCTTTGTCACCATTCTATCACTTTCAGGGAGTTATCGACTTGGGTCCCCAGATCCATCTGAACATCAATACTAAGGCTCTTGCCATTGGGCGGCACGGTGGCGCAGCGGTTAGAGCTGCTGCCTCACAGCGCCAGAGACCCGGGTTCCATCCTGACTATGGGTGCTGTCTGTACGGAGTTTGTACGTTCTCCCCGTGACCTGCCTGGGTTTACTCCAAGATCTTCGGTTTCCTCCCACACTCCAAAGACGTGCAGGTTTGTAGGTTAATTGGCTTTGTGTAAATGTAAAATTGGATGATCAGCCATGATCATATTGAATGGCGGTGCAGGCTCGAAGGGCCGAATGGCCTACTCCTGCACCTAATTTCTATGTTTCTATGTCCCTAGTGTGTGTAGGATAGTGTTAGTGTGCGGGGATCAGTAGGCCAAAGGGTCTGTTTCCAAGCTGCTTCTCGAAACTAAACTAAACTAAACTAAACTAAATCCATTCACATGAATTATTTGAGGGGCCTGCTTTCTGACGTTATGCCTTAGCGATTTATACCCTTGTCTAGATACCAACCAGTGCCTACAGCCATCAAGCTCAATTGGTAAATATATCTGAGCTGCTAAATAAATTGTCCTGGATAGAGTGGATGTGGAGAGGATGTTTCCACTAGTGGGAGAGTCTTGGACCAGAGGCCATAAGTCTCAGGAAAAAAAAGGACGTTCCTTTAGAAAGGAGACGAGGAGGAATTTCTTTAGCCAGAGGGTGGTGAATCTGTGGAATTCATTACCACGGACGGCTGTGGAGGCCAAGTCGTCGGGTAGTTTTAAAGCTGAGATTTACACATTCTTGATCATGTCAAAAGTTGCGGGGAGAAGGCAGGAGAATGGGGATGAGGGGGAGAGATAGATCAGCCATGATTGAATGGCGGAGCGGTAGATTGAGGCCCAGTACAAATTGGAGGAACAGCACCTCGTATTTTGCTTGGGCAGCTTACACCCCAGCAGCATGAACATTGACTGCTCTAACTCTAAGTAACCCTTGCACTCCCTCTCTCTCTCTCCATCCCCTCCCACTTCCCAGTTCTGACTGTCCCCAACTACATCTTACTCCCGTTTGCTTCGTTGCCACCTTCTCCCCGCTAACAATGATCTATTCTACATTATCCTTGATCTTCATTCCCTTTGTCCTGTTTTCACACCCCACTCTTCCTTATCTATGTATCTCTCTCTCTCTGAATCTCAGTCTGAAGCAGGGTCTCGACGTGAAATGTCACCCATTCCTTCTCTCCGGAGATGCCGCCTGTCCCGCTGAGTTACTCCAGCGTTTTGTGTCTATCTTTGGCGGGAGTAGATTTGAGGAAGGACATTCTTGCTATTGAGGGAGTGCAGCGTAGGTTTACAAGGTTAATTCCCGGGATGGCTGGACTGTCATATGCTGAGAGAATGGAGCGCCTGGGCTTGTACACTCTGGAGTTTAGAAGGATGAGAGGGTATCTTATTGAAACATATAAGATTATTAAGGGTTTGAACACGCTAGAGGCAGGAAACATGTTCCCGATGTTGGAGGAGTCCAGAACCAGGGGCCACACAGTTTAAGAATAAGGGGTAAGCCATTTAGAACGGAGACGAGGAAACACTTTTTCTCACAGAGAGTGGTGAGTCTGTGGAATTCTTTGCCTCAGAGGGCGGTGGAGGCCGGTTCTCTGGATGCTTTCAAGAGAGAGCTAGATAGGGCTCTTAAAGATAGTGGAGTCAGGGGATATGGGGAGAAGGCAGGAACGGGGAACTGATTGTGGATGATCCGCCATGATCACATTGAATGGCGGTGCTGGCTCGAAGGGCCGAATGGCCTATTGTCTATTGTCTATTGATGCGCCGAATGGCCTAATTCTGCTCCTGTTACTTCGAAACTTGATTGAGGGGGCTCAAAAACGCCCTGATGACGATGATGAGAGCGGTGTGTGGGGAAGGGACTACAGATGCTGGTTTGGACGGAAGATCAGCTGGCCCGGGCTGTATCTCCATCTCCAGGAGCCCGGCCAGCGTCTGACAAGACTGCGTTGGTAAAAGCAGCTGAACGTACACGGGCCCCCCTTCGGATTCAGGAGGTGTGTTAGTCATTAACTGTGGAGGAAAGAACAAACCTTGCTTGCGGTTTCTGGAATCTCACCATACACAATGGAGCACTCCGTTCTGTCTCCTTAGAAGCAGCGAGCCAGCATTTTAATTAAAAACATCGCGGGGTTCACTCTCACAATGAGAGCACTGCGGACATGCACAGCTAGACAACATGTTAATGTAGCTCGCTCTGTAAACGAGACTGTGTGTGTGTGCCTTAGTGTGTGTGTGTGTGTACGTTTACTTATCTGACTGCAGATGCTGGAAAAATCGAAGGTAGACAAAAATGCTGGAGAAACTCAGCGGGCGAGGCAGCATCTATGGAGCCAAGGAAATAGGCGACGTTTCAGGTCGAGACCCTTCTGCAGACTGTGCGTTTGTGTGCGTTTGTTTACATATATGATGGGGTCATAAGGTCATGTAACCATATAACACATTTTTTTTCACACAGAGAGTGGTGAATCTGTGGAACTCTCTGCCACAGAGGGTAGTTGAGGCCAGTTCATTGGCTATATTTAAGAGGGAGTTAGATGTGGCCCTTGTGGCTAAAGGGATCAGGGGGTGTGGAGAGAAGGCAGGTACGGGATACTGAGTTGGATGATCAGCCCTGATCATATTGAATGGTGGTGCAGGCTCGAAGGGCCGAATGGCCTACTCCTGCACCTAATTTCTATGTTTCTATGTTTCTAACCATATAACCATATAACAATTACAGCACGGAAACAGGCCACCTCGACCCTTCTAGTCCGTGCCGAACACGTATTCTCCTCTAGTCCCATACACCTGTGCTCAGACCATAACCCTCCATTCCTTTCCCGTCCATATAACTATCCAATTTATTTTTTAAATGATAAAAACGAACCTGCCTCCACCACCTTCACTGGAAGCTCATTCCACACAGACACAGTCATGTGATAGTAGAATTAGGCCATTCGGCCCATGAAGTCTATGCCGTCATTCAATCACGGCTGATCTATCTCTCTCTCTCCCTCTCAACCCCATTCTCCTGCCGTCTAATCAAGAATCTATCTATCTCTGTCTTAAATATATCCCCTGACTTGGCCTCCACAGCCGTCTGTGGCAAAGAATTCTACAGATTCACCACCCTCTGGCTAAAGAAAATGTTCCTAATTTCCTTCCTAAAAGAGCACCCTTTAAATGTGATGCTGTGCCCTCTAGTCCTAGACTCTCCCACTAGTGGAAACATCCTCTCCACATCCACTCTGTCATTTCACTAATCGGTAAGTTTCAATGAGGGTCTCCCCCTCATTCTTCTAAACTCCAGCGAGTACAGGCCCAGTGCCGTCAAACGCTCATCATATGTTAACCCACTCATTCCTGGGATCATTCATGTAAATCTCCTCTGGACCCTCTACAGAGCCAGCACATCCTTCCTCAGATATGGGGCCCACAATTGCTCACGAGTGTGTTTGTGCTTGTGTGTGTGTGTGTGTGTGTGTGTGCGTGCGTGCGTGCGTGCGTGCGTGTGTGTGTGTGTGTGTGTGTGTGTGTGTGTGTTTCTCTCTCTTTCTCTCTCTCTTTCACTCTCTCCCTCTCCCTCTCCCTCTCTTTCTCTTTCTCTTTCTCTTTCTGTCTCTCTGTCTCTCTCTGTCTCTCTCTGTCTCTCTTTCTCTGTCTGTGTGTGTGTCTGCTTGTACATGGCACAGAGATGCTTGATAGAGGTCTTTAAAATGATGAGAGGGACAGACAGAGTTGATGTGGACAAGCTTTTCCCTTTGAGAATAGGGAAGATTCAAACAAGAGGACATGACTTCAGAATTAAGGGACAGAAGTTTAGGGGTAACATGAGGGGGAACTTCTTTACTCAGAGAGTGGTAGCGGTGTGGAATGAGCTTCCAGTGGAAGTGGTGGAGGCAGGTTGGTTGGTATCATTTAAAAATAAATTGGATAGGCATATGGATGAGAAGGGAATGGAGGGTTATGGTATGAGTGCAGGCAGGTGGGACTAAGGGAAAAAAAGTTGTTCGGCACGGACTTGTAGGGCCGAGATGGCCTGTTTCCGTGCTGTAATTGTTATATGGTTATATGCATACATGGACACAGGACATGTACATATTCATGTGTGTGCATCTGTGTTTGTGCGTGTCTATGTATGTGCGCTGATGTGTACATGCGACGTGTACATGCACAGTATGTGTGTATGTCCACAAACTCGGTAAAAAAACTGGTTCTAATGGCTGTGCGTTGGATTGTAATGCTTGTAACAAATATCACGGCTTGGTTTGGGAACAGCTCTGCCCAAGACTGCACGGGCGCGGTGAGGCAGCAACTCCACGCCGCATGTTTTACGTTTAAAAGTCAAATTGAAAGTTAATGAGTTAAATTCATTAAAAAAACCGTCAGTAGTTTCCAATGCCTTTTCGAATGGTGGTGAATGTCGGGAGATTTCACAGGGTTGTTCAGCTGGGGCAGGGGTTCAACAGCTGTCATAGCACCTCGACACGACCAGCGGTCGGTAAATGTGTAGGAAGGAACAGCGCAGGCTACACTCAAAACCCACCTGATCTCCCAGCCGCCAAACACTTCAACTCCCCCTCCCATTCCCACACTGACCTTTCTGTCCTGAGCCTCCTCCATGGCCAGAGTGAGTCCCACTGCAAATTGGAGGAGCAGCGCCTCATATTTCGCTTGGGTAGTTTACACCCCAGCGGTATGAACATTGACTCCTCCAATTTCAGGTAGTCCCTGCTTTCTCCCTCCTTCCCCTCCCCTTCCCAGCTCTCCCACAGCCCACTGTCTCCGCCACTTTCTTGCTGCCCGCGTTTGGTCCATATCCCTCCAATCCAAACCGGTCCTATCCATGTACCTGTCTAACTGTTTCTTAAACATTGGGATAGTCCCAGCCTCAACTACCTCCTCTGGCAGCTCGTTCCATACACCCACCACCCTTTGTGTGAAATCCTTACCCCTCAGATTCCTATTAAACCTTTTCCTCTACACCTTAAACCTATGTCCTCTGGTCCTCGATTCCCCTACTCTGGGCAAGAGACTCTGTGCGTCTACACGATCTATTCCCCTCATGATCTTGTACACCTCTATAAGATCACCCCTCGTCATAGATACATAGAAAATAGGTGCAGGAGACGCCATTCGGTCCTTCGAACCAGCACCAGACATCCTGCGCTCCATGGAATAGAGACCCAGCCTACTCAACCTCTCCCTGTAGCTCGGACCATCTAGCCCTGGCAACATCCTTATAAATCTTCTCTGTACCCTTTCCAACTTGACAACATCTTTCCTATAACACTAAGAGTTAGATAGGGCTCTTAAAGATAGAGGAGTCAGGGGGATATGGGGAGAAGGCAGGAACGGGGTACTGATTGTGGATGATCTGCCATGATCACATTGAATGGCGGTGCTGGCTCGAAGGGCCGAATGGCCTATTCCTGCACCTATTGTCAATTGTCTGTTGTCTATTGTCTACCATGGTGCCCAGAACTGAACGCAATTCCCTAAATGCGGCCTCACCTGTCATAATAATAATAATAATAATAATAATAATAATAATAATAATAATAAATTTTATTTATGGGCGCCTTTCAAGAGTCTCAAGGATACCTTACAAAAATTTAGCAGGTAGAGGAAAAACATGTAAGGGGAATGAAATAAATAGTAGAGACATGACTAGTACACAAAGTAAAGACAAAACACAATATGAGGCAATTAATGCACAGATGAAAAGGGAGGGGGACGTGGGGCTAAGGATAGGCAGAGGTGAAGAGATGGGTCTTGAGGCAGGACTGGAAGATGGTGAGGGACACGGAATTGCGGATCAGTTGGTGGAGGGAGTTCCAGAGCCTGGGAGCTGCCCTGGAGAAGGCTCTGTCCCCAAAACTGTGGAGGTTGGACTTGTGGATGGAGAGGAGACCGGCTGATGTGGATCTGAGGGACCGTGAGGGTTGGTAGGGAGAGAGGAGGTCAGTGAGATATGGGGGGGGGGAGGCAGATGATGGAGGGCTTTGTAGGTGAGGACCAGGATTTTGTAGGTGATCCGGTGGGAGATGGGAAGCCAGTGAAGTTGTTTGAGGACTGGAGTGATGTGATGCCAGGATTTGGTGCGGGTGATGAGTCGGGCGGCTGCGTTCTGGACCAGTTGGAGTCGGTTGATGTAGGTGGAGCTGATGCCAAGGAGAAGTGAGTTGCAGTAGTCCAGTCGTTATACAACTGCCACATGACCTCCCAACTCCTGTACTCGTGTGTGCGGGGATCGCTGGTCGGCGCGGACTCAGCGGGCCGAAGGGCCTGTTTCCGCGCTGTATCTCTAAAGTAGACTAAACTAAACTAAAGTAAATGTTCCTCCTTTGTAGCATTGGGTTAGAACTGACATCAAAGTCACTCACACATTTACAGCCTTATCTTAAATGTGCGTTCCCGTGGGGATTTATACTGAGCTGATGCATTAGGCAAGACTTGTATTCCTGTAGCAGTGTATTTTATTTTGTATTAATCGCCATACAAATCTATTTCCAACATTACAGTACATATATATCACCCTGATGTATCTCTATCTACAAAATGGGCTTAACTGCTTAAAGGTATATTTATAGTGAGGATCTGTAACGTACTGGTGACTAAATATAGTTTATCTTTGCTAAACGACTTGCTGCATTAGTCGTGACTTTAATCAAATTTGTGACAGATGAGTTTTTGTACAGGCATTTGTCACCATTAATCTGATGTTCTTTTAGCTTCTGTTGTAGACGGGGAACTGAGATTGCACGCCAACATTCGATGAAAATAAGTTCAAGTGAAATAAGTTGAGTAAAGGATTGTCATGATAGACAATAGACAATAGGTGCAGGAGTAGGCCATTCGGCCCTTCGAGCCAGTACCGCCATTCATAGAAACATAGAAACATAGAAATTAGGTGCAGGAGTAGGCCATTCGGCCCTTCGAGCCTGCACCGCCATTCAATATGATCATGGCTGATCATCCAACTCAGTATCCCGTACCTGCCTTCTCTCCACACCCCCTGATCCCCTTAGCCACAAGGGCCACATCTAACTCCCTCTTAAATATAGCCAATGAACTGGCCTCAACTACCCTCTGTGGCAGAGAGTTCCAGAGATTCACCACTCTCTGTGTGAAAAATTCAATGTGATTGTGGCTGATCATCCACAATCAGTACCCCGTTCCTGCCTTCTCCCCATATCCCCTGACTCCGCTATCTTTAAGAGCCCTATCTCTTGAAAACATCCAGAGAACCGGCCTCCACCGCCCTCTGAGGCAGAGAATTCCACAGACTCACCACTCTCTGTGAGAAAAAGTGTTTCCTCATCTCCGTTCTAAATCACTTACCCCTTATTCTTAAACTGTGTGGCCCCTGGTTCTGGACTCCCCCAACATCGGGAACATGTTTCCTGCCTCTAGCGTGTCCAATCCCTTAACAATCTTATATGTTTCAATAAGATATCCTCTCATCCTTCTAAACTCCAGAGTGTACAAGCCCAGCTGCTCCATTCTCTCAGCATATGACAGTCCCGCCATCCTGGGAATTAACCTTGTAAACCTACGCTGCACTCCCTCAATAGCAAGAATGTCCTTCCTCAAATTAGGGGACCAAAACTGCACACAATACTCCAGGTGTGGTCTCACTAGGGCCCTGTACAACTGCAGAAGGACCTCTTTGCTCCTATACGCGACTCCTCCTGTTATATAGGCCGTATGATGTACTGTATGATCGAAGGAAGATCGTACAACATGGAGCCTGGATGAGCCTGGTTCTTCATCCATGCTTTCCTGCTGCTTGCTCATTCCCATCACTTTCCCACTGGGAAAGCAGTTCCATCCCAGGCCAGGCGAGGAATGGCGGCGAACTGCGGTCCCTGACGCAAACCATTGTGTCGGAAGGAACTGCAGATGCTGGTTTACACCGAAGATAGACACAAAGTGCCGGGGTAGCTCAGTGGGACAGGCAGCATCTCTGAGGAGAAGGGATGGATGGGTGCCGTTTCATAGAAACATAGAAATTAGGTGCAGGAGTAGGCCATTCGGCCCTTCGAGCCTGCACCGCCATTCAATATGATCATGGCTGATCATCCAACTCAGTATCCCGTACCTGCCTTCTCTCCATACCCTCTGATCCCCTTAGCCACAAGGGCCACATCTAACTACCTCTTAAATATAGCCAATGAACTGTGGCCTCAACTACCCTCTGTGGCAGAGAGTTCCAGAGATTCACCACTCTCTGCGTGAAAAAAGTTCTTCTCATCTCGGTTTTAAAGGATTTCCCCCTTATCCTTAAGCTGTGACCCGTTGTCCTGGACTTCCCCAACATCGGGAACAATCTTCCTGCATCTAGCCTGTCCAACCCCTTAAGAATTTTGTAAGTTTCTATAAGATCCCCTCTCAATCTCCTAAATTCTAGAGAGTATAAACCAAGTCTATCCAGTTTCGGGTCTGAAGAAGGGTCTCGTCCCGAAACGTCACCCATTCCTTCTCTCCAGAGATGCTGCCTGTCCCACGGAGTTACTCCAGCATTTTTTTTGTCTATCTTCAGTGTAAACCAGCATCTACAGTTCCTTCCCACACAAACCAACCTCCCTTCCATTGACTCCATCTACACCTCATGCTGCCTCGGCAAGGCCAGCAGCACAATCAAGGACCAGTCGCACCCCGGCCACTCCCTCTTCTCCCCTCTCCCATCGGGCAAGAGGTACAGATGTGTGAAAACAAACGCACACCTCCAGATTCAGGGACAGTTTCTTCCCGGCTGTTATCAGGCAACTGAACCATCCTACCACAACCAGAGAGCGGTCCTGAACTACTATCTGCCTCATTGGAGACCCTCAGACTATCCTTGATCGGACTTTGCTGGCTTTACCTTGCACTAAACGTTATTCCCTTTATCATGTATCTGTACACTGTGGACGGCTCGACTGTAATCATGTGTTGTCTTTCCGCTGACTGGTTAGCGCGCAACAAAAGCTTTTCACTGTACCTCAGTACACGTGACAATAAACTAAAATTGAAGGAAGAGGCAAAGAAGATAATTGTAGAGTCACAGTGATACAGCGTGGAAACAGGCCCTTCGGCCCAACTTGCCCACACCGGCCAACAATGCCCCAGCTACACTAGTCCCACCTGCCTGCGCTTGGTCCATATCCCTCCAAACTTGTCCTAACCATGTACCTGTCTAACTGTTTCTTAAACATTGGGATAGTCCCAGCCTCAACTACCTCCTCTGGCAGCTCGTTCCATACACCCACCACCCTTTGTGTGGAAAAGTTACCCCTCAGATTCCTATTAAATATTTTCCCCTTCACATTAAACCCATGTCCTCTGGTCCTCGATTCCCCTACTCTGGGCAAGAGACTCTGTGCATCTACCCGATCTATTCCTCTCATGATTTTATACACCTCTATAAGATCACCCCTCATCCTCCTGCGCTCCAAGGAATAGAGACCCAGTTTGCTCAACCTCTCCCTGTAGCTCACACCCTCTAGTCCCGGCAACATCCTCATAAATAAGAGAGCTAGATAGGGCTCTTAAAGATAGCGGAGTCAGGGGATATGGGGAGAAGGCAGGAACGGGGTACTGATTGGGGATGATCAGCCATGATCACATTGAATAGCGGTGCTGGCTCGAGGGGCCGAATGGCCTAATCCTGCACCTATTGTCTATTGTCTATAAATCTTCTCCATATCCTTTACAACCGAGATCTTCGATTTCCTTCCACACTCGAAAGACATACGTACAGGTTTGTAGGCTAAATGGATTGGTTTTAAATGTAAAATGTGTGTGTGTGTGTGTGTGTGTGTGTGTGTGTGTGTGTGTGTGTGTGTGTGTGTGTGTGTGTGTGTGTGTGTGTGTGTGTGTGTGTGTGTAGGATAGTGTTAGTGTGTGTGTGTGTGTGTGTGTGCGTGTGTGCGGCGTGCGTGCGTGCGTGTGTGTGTGTGTGTGTGTGTGTGTGTGTGTGTGTGTGTGTGTGTGTGTGTGTGTGTGTGTGTGTGTGTGTGTGCGTGTGTGTGTGTGTGTGTGTGCGTAGGATAGTGTTAGTGTGCGGGCATCGCTGGTCGGCACGGACTCGGTGGGCCGAAGGGCCTGTTTCTGCGCTGTGCAACTCTGAACTAAACCGACCAAATGAAACTAAACTGAATAATTCAGCAAAGAAACTGCAGAATACACAGTTTGGGAAAAGTCTGAGCCCTGTCTAACACTCCCCCACTCCAGCTGCCCTGAGCTCTGAGCTGTCTGCTGATAAGTGCCTTCTGCTGAGACATGGAGCTCCTAATAGCGATCCTTAATTCTTCAGTGGAGCAGCATCCATCTATCGGACTAGACTGCAGCGTGAGAGGCAGCCCTGCATACCGCAGCAAGCTGCTGGAGGGGGGGAGACGTTAGGCCCTCTGAAACACTTATTAACATCCAAAACTAAATCAATTTCTTCCCTCCTGTCCCAGGGCTGACTCGGGGTTTTAATTTTTTTGAGTATGTCGAGTAAGGAACCGTTGCCTTCAGCTGTCTGGTTTGTTTATGTGGGTGTAACATTAAACCAGGCCATCACATTGCGATTACTGTTAATTCAGGAGCTCAAATACGTAGCGAAACCTCTATCGTGTGGGACTTAGCAACGGAGCAGCTCAGAAGGGTTTTCTGTCTTCCCCCGCATAATATTCACGATGCTGGCCATCATGTTGAGCACCAAGGCCCCATCTTGCCCTCTTCACTTCCTATCTCAAGTCAAGTCAAGTTTTTTTGTCACATACACATACGAGATGTGCAGTGAAATGAAAGTGGCAATGCTCGCGGACTTTTGTGCAAAAAGACAAACAACAAAACAACCAAACAAATTATAAACACAATCATAACACACGTATTCTTTTACATAATAAATAATGGAAGGAAAAATCGTTCTGTAGAGTTAGTCCCTGGTGAGATAGGCGTTTACCGTCCGAATTGCCTCTGGGGAAGAAACTCCTTCTCAACCTCTCCGTTCTCACCGCATGGCAACGGAGGCGTTTGCCTGACCGTAGCAGCTGGAACAGTCCGTTGCAGGGGTGGAAGGGGTCTCCCATGATTTTATTTGCTCTGGAGTTGCACCTCCTGTTGTATAGTTCCTGCAGGGGGGGCGAGTGAAGTTCCCATAGTGCGTTCGCACTATTTAGACAGGGCTTTATATCATCCGTGTTAGGCTCAGAGTTACAGTTATATCAACCGTTTGCCTGTCGACTGCTCTGCCTAGATAAGGGTTAGACAGTCAGAATGCGTAGCAAGGAACTGGTGAAGCTGGTTTACACCGAAGATGGACACACAATGCTGGGGTGACTCAGCTGGACAGGCAGCACCTCATTCTTAAGAAGGGTCCCGACCAGAAACGTCATTGCAAAAGGATTTGAGTATAGGAGCAGAGAGGTTCTACTGCAGTTGTACAGGGTCTTGGTGAGACCACACCTGGAGTATTGCGTACAGTTTTGGTCTCCCAAATCTGAGGAAGGACATTATTGCCATAGAGGGAGTGCAGAGACGGTTCACCAGACTGATTCCTGGGATGTCAGGACTGTCTTATGAAGAAAGACTGGATAGACTTGGTTTATACTCTCTAGAATTTAGGAGATTGAGAGGGGATCTTATAGAAACTTACAAAATTCTTAAGGGGTTGGAGAGGCTAGATGCAGGAAGATTGTTCCCGATGTTAGGGAAGTCCAGGACAAGGGGTCACAGCTTAAGGATAAAGGGGAAATCCTTTAAAACCGAGATGAGAAGAACTTTTTTCACGCAGAGAGTGGTGAATCTCTGGAACTCTCTGCCACAGAGGGTAGTTGAGGCCAGTTCATTGGCTATATTTAAGAGGGAGTTAGATGTGGCCCTTGTGGCTAAGGGGATCAGGGGGTATGGAGAGAAGGCAGGTACGGGATACTGAGTTGGATGATCAGCCATGATCATATTGAATGGCGGTGCAGGCTCGAAGGGCCGAATGGCCTACTCCTGCACCTAATTTCTATGTTTCTATGTTTCTATGTCACCCGTTCCATCCATCTGGAGATGCTGCCTGTCCCAGCTGAGTTACTCCAGCATTTTGTGTCTATCTTAGTTTAGTTTAGAGGCACAGCGCAGAAATATGCCCTTCGTGTCCGATTCACTGAGGGCTGTGGAGGCCTAGTCAATGGATGGAAATCGATAGATTATTGATTAGTACGGGTGCCAGGGGTTATGGGGAGAAGGCAGGAGAATGGGCTTGGGTGAGATAGATCAGCCATGATTGAATGGTGGTGTAGACTTGATGGGCCGAATGGCCTAATTCTGTTCCGAGAACTCATTAAATTATTGGGAGAAGGCAGGAAACATAGAAATTAGGTGCAGGAGTAGGCCATTCTGCCCTTCGAGCCTGCACCGCCATTCAATATGATCATGGCTGATCATCCAACTCGGTATCCCATACCTGCCTTCTCTCCATACCATCTGATCCCCTTAGCCACAAGGGCCACATCTAACTCCCTCTTAAATATAGCCAATGAACTGGCCTCGACTACCCTCTGTGGCAGAGAGTTCCAGAGATTCACCACTCTGAATCTCTGAGAAAAAAGTTCTCCTCATCTCGGTTTTAAAGGATTTCCCCCTTATCCTTAAGCTGTGACCCCTTGTCCTGAACTTCCCCAACATCGGGAGCAATCTTCCTGCACCTAGTCTGTCCAACCCCTTAAGAATTTTGTAAGTTTCTATAAGATCCCCTCTCAATCTCCTAAATTCTAGAGAGTATAAACCAAGTCTATCCAGTCTTTCTTCATAAGACAGTCCTGACATCCCAGGAATCAGTCTGGTGAACCTTCTCTGCACTCCCTCTATGGCAATAATGTCCTTCCTCAGATTTGGAGACCAAAACTGTACGCAATACTCCAGGTGTGGTCTCACCAAGACCCTGTACAACTGCAGTAGAACCTCCCTGCTCCTATACTCAAATCCTTTTGCTATGAAAGCTAACATACCATTCGGGAGAATGGGGTTGAGAGGGAGAGATAGATCAGCCATGATTGAATGGCGGAGTAGACTTGAAGGAATTCCACTCCTAGAACTCATGAACATATAACCATATAAACCATATAACAATTACAGCACGGAAACAGGCCATCTCGGCCCTACAAGTCCATGCCGAACAAATTTTTTCCCCTTAGTCCCACCTGCCTGCACTCGTACCATAACCCTCCATTCCCTTCTCATCCATATGCCCTATCCAATTTATTTTTAAATGATACCAATGAACCTGCCTCCACTACTTCCACTGGGAGCTCATTCCACACCGCCACCACTCTCTGCGTAAAGAAGTTCCCCCTCATATTACCCCTAAACTTCTGTCCCTTAATTCTGAAGTCATGTCCTCTTGTTTGAATCTTCCCTATTCTCAAAGGGAAAAGCTTGTCCACATCAACTCTGTCTATCCCTCTCATCATTTTAAAGACCTCTATCAGGTCCCCCCTTAACCTTCTGCGCTCCAAAGAATAAAGCCCTAACTTGTTCAACCTTTCTCTGTAACTTAGTTGCTGAAACCCAGGCAACATTCTAGTAAATCTCCTCTGTACTCTCTCTATTTTGTTGACATCCTTCCTATAATTTGGCGACCAAAATTGTACACCATACTCCAGATTTGGCCTCACCAATGCCTTGTACAATTTTAACATTACATCCCAGCTTCTATACTCAATGCTCTGATTTATAAAGGCTAGCATACCAAAAGCTTTCTTTACCACCCCATCTATATGAGATTCCACCTTCAAGGAACTATGCACGGTTATACCCAGATCCCTCTGTTCAACTGTATTCTTCAATTCCCTACCATTTACCATGTACGTCCTATTTTGATTTGTCCTGCCAAGGTGTAGCACCTCACATTTATCAGCATTAAACTCCATCTGCCATCTTTCAGCCCATTTTTCCAAATGGCCTAAATCACTCTGTAGACTTTGGAAATCCTCTTCATTATCCACAACACCCCCTATCTTGGTATCATCTGCATACTTACTAATCCAATTTACCACACCTTCATCCAGATCATTGATGTACATGACAAACAACAAAGGACCCAACACAGATCCCTGAGGCACCCCACTAGTCACCTGCCTCCAACCCGACAAACAGCCATCCACCATTACCCTCTGGCTTCTCCCATTCAGCCACTGTTGAATCCATCTTGCTATTCCTGCATTTATACCCAACAGTTGAACCTTCTTAACCAACCAAACTGCTTTACCCTCGTCAATTTCCCTAGTAACCTCTTCAAAAAATTCAAGAAGATTAGTCAAACGTGACCTTCCAGGCACAAATCCATGTTGACTGTTCCTAATCAGACCCTGTTATCTAGATGCTTATATATATTGTCTCTAAGTATCTTTTCCATTAATTTGCCCACCACTGAAGTCAAACTAACAGGTCTATAATTGCTAGGTTTACTCTTAGAACCCTTTTAAACAATGGAACAACATGCGCAGTACGCCAATCCTCGGGGACTATTCCCGTTTCTAATGACATTTGAAATATTTCTGTCATAGCCCCGGCTATTTCTACACTAACTTCCCTCAATGTCCTAGGGAATATCCTGTCAGGACCTGGAGACTTATCCACTTTTATATTTTTCAAAAGTGTCAGTACTTCTTTTACTTTGAACCTCATAGTATCCATAGCTACTCTACTAGTTTCCCTTACCTCACATAATTCAATATCCTTCTCCTTGGTGAATACCGAAGAAAAAAAATTGTTCAATATCTCCCCCATCTCTTTTGGCTCTGCAGATAGCTGTCCACTCTGTCTCTCCAATGGACCAATTTTATCCCTCCTTATCCTTTTGCTATTAATATAGCTGTAGAAACCCTTTGGATTGACTTTCACCTTACTTGCCAAAGCAACCTCATATCTTCTTTTAGCTTTTCTAATTTCTTTCTTAAGATTCTTTTTACATTCCTTATACTCCTCAAGCACCTCATTTACTTCATGCTGCCTATAATTATTGTAGATCTCCCTCTTTTTCCGAACAAGTTGTCCAATTTCCCTTGAAAACCAGGGCTCTTTCCAATTTTTACTGTTTCCTTTCAACCGAACAGGAACATAAAGATTCTGTACTCTTAAAATTTCCCCTTTAAATGTCCTCCATTTCTCTTCTACATCTTTCCCATAAAACAAAATGTCCCAGTTCACTCCTTTTAAATCATCTCGCATCGCATCAAAGTTAGCCTTTCTCCAATCAAAAATCTCAACCCTAGGTCCAGTTCTGACCCTCTCCATAGTTATATTGAAACTAATGGTATTGTGATCACTGGACCCGAAGTGCTCCCCAACGCATACCTCCACCACCTGTCCCGTCTCATTTCTTAACAGGAGGTCCAGCACTGCCCCTCCTCTAGTAGGTACCTCTATGTATTGCTGCAAAAAACTATCCTGCACACATTTTACAAACTCCAACCCATCCAGCCCATTTACAGAATGTGTTTCCCAGTCTATGTGTGGAAAGTTGAAATCTCCCACAATCACTACCTTGTGCTTACTACTAATCTCTGCTATCTCCTTACATATTTGCTCTTCCAGTTCTCGTTCCCCATTTGGCGGTCTATAATACACCCCTATAAATGTTGCTACACCTTTCCCACTTTCTCAATTCCACCCAAATAGCCTCCCTAGATGAGCCCTCCAATCTATCCTGCCAAAGCACTGCTGTAATATCTTCCCTGACTAGCAATGCAACACCTCCACCTCTTGCCCCTCCAATTCTATCACACCTGAAGCAACGAAATTCTGGAATATTTAGTTTCCAATCACAGCCCTCCTGCAACCACGTTTCACTGATCGCCACAACATCATACTTCCAGGTGTCTATCCAGACTCTAAGCTCATCCACCTTTCTTACAATGCTCCTAGCATTAAAATATGCACATTTAAGAAAACCCCCGTCTCTTACTCTCTGTTTATTTCCTTTTTTTCCTTTCTCCTCTTGTGTCCGAGTGCTTCCCATTTCTGCTTCCTGCCACCCATTCTTGTCTACTACCTTTCGCTATTTGAGTCCCTCGCCCCAACCATTCTAGTTTAAAGTCTCCCCAGCTGCCTTTGCAAATTTCCCCGCTAGGATATTGGTCCCCCTCGGGTTCAAGTGCAACCCATCCTTTCTGTACAGGTCCCACCTTCCCCAAAAGAAGTCCCAATGATCCAGGAACTTGAATCCCTGCCCTCTGCACCAGTCTTTCAGCCACGCATTATCCTCCACCTCGCTCCATTCCTACTCTCACTGTCGCGTGGCACAGGCAGTAATCCTGAGATTGTTACCTTTTTGGTCCTTTTTCTTAACTCTCTCCCAACTCCCTAAATCCTCCCTTAGGACCTCTTCCCTTTTTTTTCCTATGTCATTGGTACCTATATGTACCACGACCTCAGGCTCCTCTCCCTCTGATTTAAGGATATCTTGGATGACTTCTCGCCCTAACTGACCCGCCCACGGAGTCCTTGCCGACCGGCGATCCCTGCACATTAACGCTATCCTATACACACTTGCCAATTTGAATAATATCCTGTTTTCATTTGAAACGTCTCACAGAGAGGCCATTTTGCGACTTCTTGTATAGACAGAAAGTCTGTCTCTTTGAGAGGGAGGCCAGTGAGGTGTTCTTGTGCCGGGGGGTCCGCTGGGATTCACAGTGGGGACGCAGGGAAGCTGCCCCATGAGGAATGTCCCTGCACATCCTCTGGACAGCTCAAACATTGACCAGAGGGAGTCAGTCATGGAGCGATACAGCATGGAAAACAGGCCCTTCGACCCAACCTGCCCACGCCAGCCAACACGAGTCCCACCTGCCCGCATTGAGGCCCATATTCCTATCCATGTACCTGTAAGTTAGACACAAAATGTTGGAGTGACTCAGCGGGTCAGGCAGCATCTCTGGAGAGAAGAAATGGGTGACGTTTTGGATTGAGACCCTTCTTCAGACTGATCAACTAGTGCCTCGACACGAAACGCCACCCATTCCTGACCCCGCGGAGTTACTCCAGCACTTTGTGTCTGCCATCGATTTAAACCAGCATCTGCAGTTCCTTCCTATCCATGTACCTGTCTAACTGTTTGTCAAACGTTGGGATAGTCCCAGCCTCAACTACCTCCTCCGACAGCTCGTACCATACACCCACCACCCTTTGTGTGAAAAAGCTACCCCTCAGATCCCTATTTAATCTTTCCCCCTTCACCTTAAACCTACGTTCTCTGGTCTTCGATTCATCTACTCTGGGCAAGATACACTGTGCGTCTACCTGTCATGATTTCCTACACCTCTATATGATCTCTCCTCATTATCCTGTGCTCCAAGGAGTAGAATCCCAGCCTGCTCAACCTCTCCCTGTAGCTCACACCCTCTAGTCCTGGCAACATCCTCGTAAATCTTCTCTGCACCCTTTCCAGCTTGACAACATCTTTCCTATAACACGGTGCCCAGAACTGAACACAATACTTTAAATGCGGCCTCCCCAACGTCTTATACAACTGCAACATGACCTCCCGACTTCTATAATTCTCCGACTGATGTGTACAAAGGGAGGACGAACGATTAACTCTGGTAGAGTTGCTGCCTCACAGCGCCAGAGACCCGGTCTTCCCGACTACGGGCGCTGTCTGTACGGAGTTTGCACGTCTCCCCGTGACCAATACTTCCGGTAGGCGGCGCGACTCTCGTCAGCAGCGGCCTCTGCAGCCCGTACGCGTTTTTATTATTTTTTGTCTATGTTTATATGTAGTTTTTGTTATTTTTTGTTGGGGGGTGTGTGTGGGGGGGGGGGGGTGGGGGTGGGAGGAAGGGGGCAACTTTTAAATCTCTCCCTGCACGGGAGACCCGACCTTTTTCTTGTCGGGTCTCCGTTGTCGTTGGGGCTGCAATTAGGAGCGGCCTCCAACAGAAGAAGCCGGGGACTCTGGTGCTGACTCACCGTCACCGTCGTGGAGCTGGCCGAGTCCAGAGCGGGAGGAGCGGTGGTGGAGCGCTGCTGCTGCTGCTGCTGCTGCTGCTGCTGCTGCTGCTGCTGCTGATGCTGATTCGGAGGCTGCAACTGCGGGTCTGCGGACGGCGGCACCGGGAGCCCGCGGGTCCCTGGAGGGAGACCACTTTTCAGGGCTCCCGCAACGGCGACTTCTCCCGCCCGAGTTGCGGGGTCGAAGAGTTCCTGGAGCGGGGCCTAACATCACCACCCCGCGCGGCTTGGAATGGCCGCGGGACTCTGCGAGCGCACGCCGGGGGCTCTAACACCAAGACCCGGTGTGCGACCTCGCACCACCTGGCGTGGCTTTAATGGCCGCGGGACAATCGCCATCGCCAGCCGGGGCCTTGACTTTGACTCTGACATGGGGGGGGGGGGGGGGGGAGTGCAGTGGAGAGATAAGTTTTTTTTGGCCTTCCATCACAGCGATGTGATGGATGTTTATGTAAAATGTAAATTGTGTTGTGTCTGGGGTCTATTTGTTTGTAATGTATGGCTGCAGAAACGGCATTTCGTTTGGACCTCAAGGGGTTCAAATGACAATTAAATTGACTCTTGACTCTTGACTCTTGACTGTGGGTTTTCTCTGAGATCTTCAGTTTCCCCCCACACTCCAAAGACGTGCAGGTTTGTAGGTTAATTAGCTTGGTGTAAATGAAAAAATTGTCCCGTGTGTGTGTGTGTGTGTAGGATAGTGTTAATGTGCGAGGTTCGCTGGTCGACACGGACCCGTTTTTGCGCTGTATCTCTGAACTAAACTAAAGAAGGCGGTGGTGAGTGTATGGGGCAAGCTGCCAGAGAGGGAGATGAGGCAGGGAGGGACTGTCACAATATTTAAAAGTCACATTGACAGACATGTGGATTGGACACTATAGAGGGATATGGGCCAAACACAGGCAGGTGGGGGCTGGTGCAGTGAGGGATGTTGGTCGGCGTGGCCAAGATGCCCAAGAAGCTGGGAACACGGGTCACATCTGGGTGGCGCAGCGGTAGAGTTGCTGCCTCACGGCGCCGGAGACCCGGGTTCGATCCCGACTACGGGCGCTGTCTGTGCGGAGTTTGTACGTTCTCCCCGTGGCTGCGAGGGTTTTCTCCGGGTGGCTCCGGTTTCCTCCCACAAAGACGTGCAGGTTTGTAGGTTCATTGGGTTTTGTAGAAATTGTAAATTGGCCCCAGTGTGTGTGTGTGTGTGCAGGAGAGTGTTAGTGTGCAGTAATCACTGGTCGACGCGGACACGGAGGGCCGAAGGGTCTGTGTCTGCGCTGTATCTCTAAACTAAACTAGTGTGGACAGGTGACTGCTGGTTGGCGTGGACTCAATGGGCCGAAGGGCCTGTTTCTGCGCTGTATCTCCAATGTCTAAAGTCTCTGAGTTTACCTTCTTACATTGGACAATAGACAATAGGTGCAGGAGTAGGACATTTGGCCCTTTGGCCAGCACCGCCATTCAATGTGACCATGGCTGATCATCCCCAATCAGTACCCCGTTCCTGCCTTCTCCCCATATCTCTTGAAAGTATCCAGAGAACCGGCCTCCACCGCCCTCTGAGGCAGAGAATTCCACAGACTCAGAATCAGAATCAGAATCAGAATCAATTTTAATTGTCATTGTCAGTGTACAGTACAGAGACAACGAAATGCATTTAGCATCTCCCTTGAAGAGCGACATAGCAAACGATTTGAATAAATAATAATAAGTGTCCGGGGGGGGGGGGGGGGGGGGGTGATTGGCAGTCACCGAGGTACGTTGTTGAGTAGAGTGACAGCCGCCGGAAAGAAGCTGTTCCTCGACCTGCTGGTTCGGCAACGGAGAGACCTGTAGCGCCTCCCGGATGGTAGGAGGGTAAACAGTCCATGGTTGGGGTGAGAGCAGTCCTTGGCGATGCTGAGCGCCCTCCGCAACTCACAACTCTGTGTGCGATTACTACAGTGATGTTTCCAAAGATAGACACAAAATGTTCGAGTAACTCAGCAGGACTGGCAGCTTCTCTGGAGAGAAGGGATGGGTGGCGTTTCGGGCGGAGTCTCGCCTTGCGACCCCCATTCCTTCACTCCAGGGGTGCTGCCTGTCGCGCTGAGTTACTCCAGTGCTTTTGCGTCTATCTTCGGTGCAGGCCAGCATCTGCAGTTCCTTCCTGCGCAGTGATTCCTCCAAGGTGACTCCTGTCCCTTGCCCTCTCTGTCGCACCATGTTCCTGAGCCACTTCCATGGAGTTCTCGTTGCGTTAATGAATGTGTGCTGCATATGACCTCCCTGCTCACATGCAATTTGTATCTTGGAAACAGAAAATTATGCGGGAATATAATTTCTATCAAAGTCAAAACGTTATTGTCCCTGCGAATCAACCTTGTAACATGACTTAATTGCAATTGGAAGATTAAAAATACTGTGCATGCCTTTAAATATCTTGGCATTCTTCTCAAATTGCGGCAGAATGTATATTAATACTGCTGTATAAATTACAGCTGATTCTCAGCTAGTAATAAATACAGGAGGTCTGTAAGCATCAGTCAGACGTGCCAGAAGGTATTTCACATAAGTTGAGGCTGTGACTTTGAGAGAATTGCAAGAGGCGGGAGCAGGAGTTGGCAAAGTGGTCGATCACAGCAAAGATAGACACAAAATGCTGGAGTAACTCAAGAGATACAAGATACAAGATACATTTAATTGTCATTTGGACCCCTTGAGGTCCAAACAAAATGCCGTTTCTGCAGCCATACATTACAAACACATAGACCCAAGACACAACATAATTTACATAAACATCCATCACATTGCTGTGATGGAAGGCCAAATAAACTTATCTCTCCACTGCACTCTCCCCCCCGATGTCAGTCAAAGTCAAAGCCCCCGGCTGGCGATGGCGATTGTCCCACGGCCATTAAAGCCACGCCGGGTGATGCAAGGTCGCACACCGGGTCTTGCTGTTAGAGCCCCCGGCGTGCGCTCGTAGAGTCCCGCGGCCATTCCAAGCCGCGCGGGGCGGTGATGTAGACCCCGCTCCAGGAGCTCTTCAACCCCGCAACTCGGGCGGGAGAAGTTGCCGTTGCGAGAGCCCTGAAAAGCGGTCTCCCTCCAGGGACCCGCGGGCTCCCGGTGCCGCCGTCCGCAGACCCGCAGTTGCAGCCTCCGACTCTCCGGTCGGGCCGCAGCAGCAGCAGCAGCAGCGCTCCTCCACCGCTCCACCCGCTCCGGACTCGGACAGCCCCGCAACGGTGACGGTGAGTCGTAGCACCAGAGTCCCCGGTCTCTTCCTGTTGGAGGCCGCTCCTCGTTGCGGCCCCAACGACAACGGAAACCCAACTCAGCGGGACAGGCGGCATCTCTGGGGGGAAGGAATGGGTGGCGTTTCGGGTCGAGACCCTTCCTCAATCTATCCGAAGCCTATCCAATCTGGGGTAGGGTCACGACCCGAAACGTCACCCGTTCCTTCTCTCCAGAGATGCTGCCTGTCCCGCTGAGTTACTCCAGCATTTTGTGTCCATCTTCGTTCTAAACCAGCATCTGCAGTTCCTTCCTATCCACAGAGATAAGATGCAACCAGGGAGGCAGTCAGACTGGTTGGAGAGCTGGGCAGAGTGGAGGGAGGAAAACAAGAGATAATTCCCGGGATGGCAGGACTGTTCCCTCGTCTACGTTCTAAATGGCTTACCCCTTATTCTTAAACTGCGGCCCCTGGTTCTGGACATCGGGAACATGTTTCCTGCCGTGTCCAAACCCTTAATAGTCTTAGGTACACAAAAGTGCTGGAGAAACTCAGCGGGTGCAGCAGCATCTATGGAGCGGAGGAAATAGGCAACGTTTCGGGCCAAAACCCTTTTGCCCAGTGAAGAAAGCGAATGGCATGTTGGCCTTTATAACAAGAGGAGTTGAGTTTAGGTGCAAAGAGGTCCTTCTGCAGTTGTACAGGGCCCTAGTGAAACCACACCTGGAGTATTGTGTGCAGTTTTGGTCAAATCCTAGAGAAGAAAGGAAAAAGGAGGAGGAGGAGCCCGAGGGCTGAGGTAGGAAGGGGAGGAGACAGGAAGGGCTAACAAAATTGGGTGAATTCAATGTTCATGCCCCCAGGATGCAGACTCCCCAAGCGGAATATGAGGTGCTGCTCCTCCAATTTCCGGTGTTGCTCGCTCTGGCCATGGAGGAGACCCTGGACAGAGAGGTCGGATACGGAATGGGAGGGGGGAGTTGAAGTGCTGAGCCCTTAATAATCTTATATGTCTCAATAAGATCCCCTCTCATCCTTCTAAACTCCAGAGTGTACAAACCCAGCTGCTCCATTCTCTCAGTACATGAGAGTTAGAACAGAAAGGCGTGCTGGTACAGGAAGCAGCGAAGAAAGCACGCTGGCCTTCATAGCGAGAGGATTTGAGTATAGGAGCAAAGAGGCCCTTGCTGAGACCGCACCTGGAGTATGGTATGCTGTACACTCCAGTGCAAGACTCGTGGGCCGATGGGCCCGGTTCCTCGCTGTATATCTAAACTAAACAAAGTTGTTGCCATGAATGGATGAGGCATGTTACTGCAGATTCCAGGCACGCTGCAGGTTATTAAAAACCCTAAACCGCGGAAAGGAAACTTGCTCCAAATGAGAGCATTCAAAGGCTTATGAATGACCTGATTACCTGGGAAATTATGCCGAGATTAACATACGTGTAAATATGTATGAGAATCGAGAGCAAATGCAAATTAGAGCGAGATTAGTAACAGATCAAGCAGCTTAATCAATATTTAACATGCATTTGATATAAAACTGTACAAAATACATTATTGCTTGATCCCCCAATAGAAAAATTATAATCAATAACCGGGCCCGTTCCAATGAGAGACTTTGCTTATGAATTTTCTTGTGAACAGATGATTAAATTCTAAAAAATGGTGACTTACTTAGGTCCTAATCTAGTGGAACTTATTCCCTACATACCTGCTTCTCTCCCTCCCTCTCTCCTTCAAATTCCTAACTCCGACAATGTGACAAGGAATGCCAAGGCTACTCTGCCGTTCAATCATGGCTGATCTATCTCTGGTCAGGCCGCATTTGGAATATCGTGAGCAATTTCGTCACGGGGCTGGCCGAGTCCGGAGCGGGTGGAGCGGTGGTGGAGCGCTGCTGCTGCTGCCACCCGACCTTCGGAGATTCGGAGGCTGCAACTGCGGGTCTGGCGGACGGCGGCACCGGGAGCCCGCGGGTCCCTGGAGGGAGACCGCTTCTCAGGGCTCCTTCAACGGCGACTTCTCCCGCCCGAGTTGCGGGGTTGAAGAGCTCCTGGAGCGGGGCCTTACAGCACCGCCCCGCGCGGCTTGGAATGGCCGCGGGACTCTGCGAGCGCACGCCGGGGGCTCTAACACCAAGACCCGGTGTGCGACCTTGCATCACCCGGCGTGGCTTTAATGGCCGCGGGACAATCGCCATCGCCAGCCGGGGGCTTTGACTTTGACTCTGACATCGGGGGGGGGGGGGGGGGGGGGAGTGCAGTGGAGAGATAAGTTTTTTTGGCCTTCCATCACAGCGATGTGATGGATTTTTATGTAAATTATGTTGTGTCTGGGGTCTATTTGTTTGTAATGTATGGCTGCAGAAACGACATTTCGTTTGGACATCAAGGGGTCCAAATGACAATTAAATTGTATTGTATTGTAATTGTGGGCCCTGTATCTGAGAAAGGGCGTGCTGGCTCTGGAGAGGGTCCAGAGGAGGTTTACAAGAACGATCCCAGGAATGAGTGGGTTAACGTACGATGAGATTTTGTCGGCGCTGGGCCTGTTGTACTCGCTGGAGTTTAGAAGAATGAGGGGGGGACCTCATTGAAGCTTACAGAATAGTGAAAGGCTTGGATAGAGTGGATGTGGAGAGGATGTTTCCACTAGGACTAGAGGGCACAGCCTCAGAATTAAAAGGCGTCTTTTAGGAAATAAATTAGGAGGAATTTATTTAGTCAGAGGGTGGTGAATCTGTGGAATTCTTTGACACAGCCGGCTGTGGAGGCCAAGTTAGTGGATATATTTAAGGCAGAGATGGATAGATTCTTGATTAGTACGGGTGTCAGAGGTTATGGGGAGAAGGCAGGAGAATGGGGTTGAGAGGGAGAGATAGATCAGCCACGATTGAATGGCAGAGTAGACTTGATGGGCCGAATGGCCCAGTTCTACTCCTATCACTTATGACCTTATGATATTAACTTAGTTTAGTTTTTAGTTTAGTTTAGTTTAGTTTCAGAAAGCCAGAAATCTCCAGGACCGGGCAATGTTTCCCCCTCCACTCTGCACCAAACAACTGGCTCCAGTCTACACAGACATTTTCAACCAGTCCCTGCAAACATGTACTGGCCCTGCCTGCTTCAAAGCCTCCATTATTGTCCCTGTACCCAAAAAGGCAAGGATTACTGGCCTTAATGACTACAGGCCTGTTGCACCGACCTCTGTAGTCACGAAGACCCTTGAAAGGCTTGCGCTGGCCAAACTGAAAAATATCACAAACCCCCTGCTGGACCCTCTGCAGTTTGTATATCGGGCCAAGAGATCTGTGGATGATGCAGTCAACCTGGGCCTGCACTTCATCCTCCAGCACCTAGACTGCCAGGTGACCTATGCGAGGATCCTGTTTGTTGATTTTAACTCTGCATTCAACACCATTGTGCCAGAGCTACTACACTCCAAACTTTCCGAGTTGACTGTGCCTGAACGCCTCTGTCGGCGGATCACCAGCTTCCTGACAGACAGGAAGCAGCATGTGAGGCAGCAACTCTTCCACTGCGCCACCGTGCCACCCTTCAACGAAGACCAGCAGTTCTCCCGAGTGCCCAGAGCAGGATTTATCCCTGCCAGCATCATTTTTGCCGAGTCTGCAGATTGGGAGCGGTGCTCGCTTCATGAGGGCGACTGAACTTCAGAACGACACCACTGCCTGTAAAACCCCTCAGGGGGATGCATGAGGTTTAAAAGGTGCATCAGAATTAATGTGAGCCGTCACAGTCCAGCCTTGAAGCCAGGGTGGCACAGCGGTAGAGTCGCTGGCTCACAGCGCCAGAGTCCCCGGTTCGATCCTGACCACGGGCGCTGTCTGTACAGAGTCTGTACATTCTCCCCATCACCTGCGTGGGTTTTCTCCAAGATCTTCGGTTTCCTCACACACTCCAAAGCCGTGCAGGTTCAAGAGTTAAGAGAGTTTTATTGTCATGTTTCCCAGATACAACCATAAAATTCTTACTTGCAGCAGCACAACAGAATAGGTAAACATAGTACTCTGTAAACAATATAATATGCCAGAGAAACATTTTTAAAATGTGTGCATATATATATACACACACGCACACACACGCACACGCACGCACACACACACGCACACAAAACCACACACACACACACACACACACGCACGCACGCACATGCATACATGCGCACACACACACACGCACGCACGCACGCACACACACAAAACCACACACACACAATACCACATATACACAAACACACTCACAAACACACACGCACAAACACACACACACACAAACAGACACACAGACACACACCGAAGCACACACACACACACACACACACATACACAATTTTTGATATAGAGGTACATTAACACACACACTCATATTTTGGTAAATTGTAAATTGTGCCTAGTGTGTGTAGGCCAGTGTTAGTGTGCGGGGATCGCTGGTGAGTGTTGACTCGGTGGGCAGAAGGGCCCGTCTCTACGCTGCATCTCAAAAAGAAACGACACATATCTGAACACAGAAGACAGCCGCTCGCTAACCTTTGTATTCAAGAGCGAGTTCGATTGAGCTCTTTGGGCTAACGGAATCAAGGGATGTGGGGAGAAGGCAGGAACGGGGTACTGATTTTGGACGATCGGCCATGATCGCATTGAGTGGCGGTGGTGGCTCAAAGGGCCGAATGGCCTACTCCTGCACCTATGTTTCTATGTTACCCTTGCCGCTAGAGAACTGTATCAGGCACAACCCTCTCGTGTACACACACACACTGCCTCGGGCTGGGTTGGGGGTATGTCTGGGATCTGCGAGCAAGGTTTGTGAGAGGGAGAGAGAGCATAACAAGGGCATGTGGTTTGTGTGGGATGAGCTTTGCAGCAGCCTCACTATAACTGCTGCCTCTGGTTGTCATTTACATACAATATTTTTGAACAGATTTTGCTGTCAGGGATGGATTTAAATTAATTAAGATTCTTCTATCTGGAAGAATAAGACTCAGCTAAGAAACATACCCACGGTTTTTCCGGTCTAATTAATGCAAGATGCTGAGATTAGCAGACGTAAGCTTCTTACCAGATGACTGGTAGGAATCTCATTTTGTTACAGGAGAACAGTTGTTTCTTCTCTTCTCTAGTTTAGTTTAGTTTAGTTTAGTTTAGTTTAGAAATATCAGCGCGGAAACAGGTCCGTTGCCCGCCCCCCCCCCTCCCGAATCCGGGCCAACCAGCGATCCCCGCACGCTAACACTATCCTACACACACACAATTTACGATTTTTCACGAAGCCAATTAACCTACAAACCCGCACGTGTTTGGAGTGTGGGAGGAAACCAGAGCACCCGGAGAAAACCCACGCGGGTCAATAGACAATAGGTGCAGGAGTAGACCATTCGGCCCTTCGAGCCAGCACCGCCATTCAATGTGATCATGGCTGATCATCTCCAATCTAGTCATCCCCAATCCTCAATCTTAGTTCTCACGGGCTGGACAGGCTAGATGCAGGAAGATTGCTCACGATGTTGGGGAAGTCCAGGACAAGGGGTCACAGCTTAATGATAAGGGGGAAATCCTTTAAAACCGAGATGAGAAGAACTTTTTTCACACAGAGAGTGGTGAATCTCTGGAACTCTCTGCCACAGAGGGTAGTCGAGGCCACAGTTCATTGGCTATATTTAAGAGGGAGTTAGATGTGGCCCTTGTGGCTAAGGGGATCAGAGGGTATGGAGAGAAGGCAGGTACGGGATACTGAGTTGGATGATCAGCCATGATCATATTGAATGGCGGTGCATGCTCGAAGGGCCGAATGGCCTACTCCTGCACCTAATTTTTATGTTTCTATGTTTCTATGTTTCTAATCAGTACCCCGTTCCTGCCTTCTCCCCATATCCCCTGGCTCCACTATCTTTAAGAGCCCTATCTAGCTCTCCCTTGAAAGTGTCCAGAGAACCTGCCTCCACCGCCCTCTGAGGCAGAGAATTCCACAGACTCACAACTCTCTCTGTGAGAAAAAGTGTTTCCTCGTCTCCGTTCTAAATGGCTTACCCCTTATTCTTAAACTGTGTGTAGCCCCTGGTCAAAGGGAGAACGTACAAACTCCGTAAAGACAGCACCCGCAGTCAGGATCGAACCTGGGTCTCCGGCGCAGTGAGGCAGCAACTCCACCGCTGTGCCACCGTGCCGCGCTGCCATATTAATTCACCCTGTCTCGGCTAGTCTTGCTAATTGTTTTAAGTGCCGTCCAATCTTAGATTGACCCACCATCTTGGCGCATGTCTGGAGAAGGGTCGCGTCCCAAAACGCCACCTACACCTCCACAAAAATGCTGCACCACCTCAGCGGGTCGGAAACAATTTACACGACTCTCTGTAGTGTTCAAGATGGAACTGCAGATGCTGGAGAATCGAAGGTAGACAAACATGCTGGAGAAACTCAGCAGGTCCGGCAACATCTATGGAGCGAAGGAAATGGGCAACGTTTCGGGCTGAAACCCTTCTTAGTGGGAGAGTCTAGGACCAGAGGGCACAGCCTCAGAATTAAAGGACTTTCCTTTACTTTAACCAGAGGGTGGTGAATCTGTGGAATTCATTGCCACAGATGGCTGTGGAGGCCAAGTCAATGGATACGTTTTAAGGCAGAGGTCGACAGATTCTTGATTAGTGCGGGTGTCAGGGGTTATGGGGGAAAGGCAGGAGAATGGGGTTGAGAGGGTGAGATAGATCAGCCTTGATTGGGGTCCGCCCTGTTTCGACGAATGCAATCAACCTGGCTTACACGATCAATAAGGTCAAATAGACCAAGTTGTCCTGCAACTTTAGGCCGTGCACGTCAAGCCTTGATTGTGTGGCGGAGTGGACCTGATTCGAGATTCAAGAGACATTTATCGCCCTCCGCAGTCGCCACTACGGGCGGATCGATGCTCAGGCCCTCTCGCCGGGATGATGGAACTCCGACGTCGGAATGGGAGAATCGGCCACTTCCCACCGGAGTCCGCGGCAATCGAAGTCCGCAGGCTGCGCTGGGCGGAGGGCGCCAGGGCACCGCGATGTTGAAGTCAGCGTTGCCCGCGCTGGGAGCGCTGCAAACCACAGCCCCGCGATGTTGAAGCAAGAGGCCCAGTGCTCCGGAGCTCCAAACGGCGATCCCACGTGAGGCATCGCCCGCTCCGCGATGTATCCAGCGCTGCTCCGCCGCTGCTGGAGCTCTGGAGGAAGGAAAGCCCGCGCCAATCCAGCTGGTAAGCCGCGAGGAGGGGGGCGAGGGCGAGGGCAAGGGCGAGGGCGCGGCTCGTAGAATAGTCGCATCCTCGAAGGTAGACAAAAATGCTGGAGAAACTCAGCGGGTGCAGCAGCATCTATGGAGCGAAGGAAATCGGCAACATTTCTTCTTCAGACTGATGTAGGGTTGGAGGGGGTGGGTGGGGGGGCCAGTACGGTGAGAAGAAAGGAAAAAGGAAGAGGAGGAGCCCGAGGGCTGAGGGAGAGCTGAGAAGGGGAGGAGACAGCAAGGGCTACCGGAATTTGGAGAATTCAATGTTCATGCCGCTAGGGTGCAGGCTGCCCAAGCGGAATATGAGGCGCTGCTCCTCCAGTTTCCGGTGGTGCTCACTCTGGCCATGGAGGAGGCCCAGGACAGAGAGGTCGGATTCGGAACGGGAGGGGGAGTTGAAGTGCTTCCCCCGCCAGGAGGTGACTGGGAGGCAGTTTCCCCCTTACCCTACCCCCCTCCCCCCCCCCCCCCCCACATAGAAAAGCTAAAGAAACCTCCCTAACATACTTTTAAACAAACTAAAAAAACATTTAAATGATGAAAAAAACGGACAGACTGTCGGCAGAGGCAGCCTTCTGCGGCAGAGGAGAGCAGGAGTGAACTAAACCACAGCCAGCCTCTGGAGTAGCTCAGCGGGACGGGCGGCGTCTCTGGAGAGAAGGAATGGGCGACCTTTCGGGACGAGACCCTTCTTCAGACTGAGATAGTCAAGCGAGAGGGAGGTACAGAGGTTGGGAAGCGCACGGTGTGAAAACGAGACATCAAAGGAGATAGGGATCAAGAAAAATGTGGGGCCGAATGGCCTGATTTCCTCTCCTGCGATGCATGAATTTGTGGACTTGTGAAGCAGTTCCTTGTCGGGGAAAGAGGTGAGTGATGAGAGATGATTGTGCCAGTGTTAGACTTGCCATCGTCTTACTCGCACAAGACGGCGGAGTGGATAATCTAACATGTCATTTGTTTCCATTTAACTTTTTCACCGCGTGTACTTAGGACAATCTGTACCAACGCTCACCGATAATAAGCTGTCAGCTTCGCCCATTTCATATCCCAAAGTGAACCTCACTGGCAACATATTTGTTCGGCTTCCAGGAAAAAAAAACCTGTGAATATAATGATCTTAACCCCCCCTCCCTCCCCTCTCGTGCTCTTTTCCCTCCTCGACATTGGCCAAGGACCCTGCTCAGGGGAGAGCAAATTGACATGTTGCCGTTAGGGTGCAGGTGACAGAGCACTCGGGAGAGGCGCGGAGATTTAGGAATGATTGCCAGGGAGAAATCTAATCATGTTCAGATGTAATTCTGCAGCTACATGGCTCAGAACAAAACAATTTGGAATCAGTCATTTTCAAACCATCCAGATTGAACTGCTGTCCTGGAAACAGACGCTGACAACAGAAATTACATATAATATGCACTGTTTCAATTTTGTTTCCAGCCATTTCTCTGGTTTTTATTTCTCGTTGGTATTAACTCAGGGGCCGGATGTGAGAACCATCAGTACAGATGTCAACTCTGCTTGCACTCACTCAGGCCCTTAGTAAATGATATGGCCGATGTTATCGGTGGGACATTATCAGTACATCAGCTGCCTAGCACTCTGCTTGTTCTGCACTTGTGTGCACAGTTTTCTTATTTCTAATAGACCTCGTCTTCACTTGGGCTGCTTGCAAAACTAAGCGGTTTGGCAGACAATACACAATAGACAATAGGTGCAGGAGGAGGCCATTCGGCCCTTCGAGCCAGCACCGCCATTAAATGTGATCATGGCTGATCATCCCCAATCAGTACCCCGTTCCTGTCTTCTCCCCGTATCCCCTGGCTCCGCTATTTTTAAAAGCCCTATCCAGCTCTCTCTTGAAAGCATCCAGAGAACCGGCCTCCACCGCCCTCTGAGGCAGAGAATTCCACAGACTCACCACTCTCTGTGAGAAAAGTGTTTCCTCGTCTCCGTTCTAAACGGCTTACTCCTTATTCTTAAACTGTGTGGCCCCTGGTTCAGGAACATGTTTCGTGCCTCTAGCGTGTCCAAGCCCTTAACAATCATATATGTTTCAATAAGATCCCCTATCTAGCTCTCTCTTGAAAGCATCCAGAGAACCGGCCTCCACTGACTTCTGAGGCAGAGAATTCCACAGATTCACAACTCTCTGGCTGAAATAGTTTCCTCATCACCGTTCTAAATAGCCTACCCCTTATTCTTAAACTGTGGCCCTTGGTTCTGGACTCCCCCAACATCGGGAACATGTTTCCTGCCTCTAGCGTGTCCAAGCCCTTAATAATCTTATATGTTTCAATGAGATCTCCTCTCATCCTTCTAAACTACAGAGTGTACAAGCCCAGCCGCTCCATTCTCTCAGCATATGACAGTCCCGCCATCCCGGGAATCAACCTTGTAAACCTACGCTGCACTCCCTCAATAGCAAGAATGTCCTTCCTCAAATTAGGGGACCAAAACTGCACACAATACTCCGGGTGTGGTCTCACTAGGGCTCTGTACAACTGCAGAAGGACCTCTTTGCTCCTATATTCACAGTTGAGTAGAACCTCTTTGCTCGGACAGCATTCACAGTTGAGAAGAATCTTTTCTTTCGCGGTCTCCAGTGGCATGACTTTGGAACATACTCATAATCTCAGGTATCTGAAATATTCTCTCCTCTATCTCTGCTGGGTATAAGTGATTTGTGCAACTGCTTCCTAATGTTATCTCCCATTTCCACAAGCTACCCTTTTGTATTGCATCCATTCAACAATCATTCTGAATGTCAGGTTTGTCAACCTGCATTGGCATTGAACTCGATCAACCAATTTAAAATGAGTTTCTCCGTGGGACGAGTTAGAATTCCTGCCTTCTGCCGCCCCCGACAGATAAGGCGGGTCAAACTCAATCACGCACTGAGTTTAGGAAGGAACTGCAGATGCTGCTTTAAACCGAAGACAGACGCAAAATCCTGGAGTAACTCAGCGGGACAGGCAGCATCTCTGGAGAGAAGGAGTGGCTGAAGATAAAAGGCAAGGCCTAACATAGAAACATAGAAACATAGAAATTAGGTGCAGGAGTAGGCCATTCGGCCCTTCGAGCCTGCACCATTCGCCATTCAATATGATCATGGCTGATCATCCAACTCAGTATCCCGTACCTGCCTTCTCTCTATACCCCCTGATCCCCTTAGCCACAAGGGCCACATCTAACTCCCTCTTAAATATAGCCAATGAACTGTGGCCTCAACTACCTTCTGTGGCAGAGAGTTCCAGAGATTCACCACTCTCTGTGAGAAAAAATGTTCTCCTCATCTCGGATTTAAAGGATTTCCCCCTTATCCTTAAGCTGTGACCCCTTGTCCTGGACTTCCCCAACATCGGGAGCAATCTTCCTGCATCTAGCCTGTCCAACCCCTTAAGAATTTTGTAAGTTTCTATAAGATCCCCTCTCAATCTCCTAAATTCTAGAGAGTATAAACCAAGTCTATCCAGTCTTTCTTCATAAGACAGTCCTGACATCCCAGGAATCAGTCTGGTGCACCTTCTCTGCACTCCCTCTATGGCAATAATGTCCTTCCTCAGATTTGGAGACCAAAACTGTACGCAATACTCCAGGTGTGGTCTCACCAAGACCCTGTACAACTGCAGTAGAACCTCCCTGCTCCTATGCTCAAATCCTTTTGCTATGAAAGCCAACATACCATTCGCTTTCTTTACTGCCTGCTGCACCTGCATGCCTACCTTCAATGACTGGTGTACCATGACACCCAGGTCTCGCTGCATCTCCCCCTTTCCCAATCGGCCACCATTTAGATAATAGTCTGCTTTCCCGTTTTTGCCACCAAAATGGATAACCTCACATTTATCCACCCTAACGAAGGGTCTCGAACTAAAACGTCACCCATTTCTTCTCTCCAGAGACGCCGCCCATCCCGCTGAGTTACTCCAGCACTTTTGCGTCTATCTGCGGTGTAAACCGGCACCTGCAGTTCCTTCCTGCACATTAAACCTGAACATGTAAAAAACGGGGTAAGGAAGCTCAGCTTTTGTTTGGGATACCGTTTTGGGTGGCACAGCACCAGAGACCCAGGTTCGATCCTGACCACGGGTACTGCCTGTACGGAGTTTGTACCTTCTCCCCGTGACCCCGTGGGTTTTCTCCGGGCGCTCCGGTTTCCTCCCGCATTCCAAAGACGTGCAGGTTTGTAGGTTAATTGGCTTCTGTAAATTGTCGCTGGTGCGTGTAGGATAGAAATAACTTAGCGGGATGATCACCAGCGAGTCCAAGGCCCAAGGGCTCGTTTCCACGTTGTATCTCTAAACTAAAGAAGTACTAAACTAAACTAATCTCCTAGATAGTGAGGCTTGTAAATTGTCCCTAGTGTGTGGGATGGTGCTAGTATATAGGTCAATGCTGGTCGGTGTGGACTCGGTGGGCCGAAGGGCTTGTTTCCTCACTGTATCTCTATGTCTTTAGGAGGGCACATCATCCGAGGACGTACACTCCATTGAGGATAAATGGGGATCCTGTGGATAGGGTGAACTGTTTTAAATATCTGGGAGTCCACATCTCCGAGGATATGACATGGGCATCACACGCCTCAGCACTCGTGAGTAAGGCAAGGCAGCGCCTTTACCACCTCAGGCAATTGAGGAAATTCAGAGTGTCTCCAAGGATCCTCCAGTGCTTCTACGCAGCGGCGGTGGAAAGCATCTTGTCCGGGAACATTACCATCTGGTTTGGGAATTGCTCTGCCAAGGACAAGAAGGCTCTGCAGAGAGTAGTGCGTTCGGCCGAACGCACTATGGGAACTTCACTCACCCCCCTGCAGGAACTATACAACAGGAGGTGCAACTCCAGAGAAAATAAAATCATGGGAGACCCCTTCCACCCCTGCAACGGACTGTTCCAGCCGCTACGGTCAGGCAAACGCCTCCGTTGCCATGCGGTGAGAACGGAGAGGTTGAGAAGGAGTTTATTCCCAGAGGCAATTCGGACTGTAAACGCCTATCTCACCAGGGACTAACTCTACAGAACGTTTTTCCTTCCATTATGTATTATGTAAAAGAATATGTGTGTTATGATTGTGTTTATAATTTGTTTGGTTGTTTTGTTATTTGTCTTTTGCACAAAAGTCCGCGAGCATTGCCACTTTCATTTCACTGCACATCTCGTATGCGTATGTGACAAATAAACTTGACTTGATTCTAAAGTCTAAAGTAAAGCATAACGGGCCCGTCCCACTTAGGTGATTTTTTCTGCGACTGTCATAGTCGAAGCAGGTCGCCGAAAAAACGGTGTCTGGACCCCCCCACGACCATGTCTACGGCAATGTTTACAACAAGCTACCACCTTGTCGACATCCAGCTAATACAAGCTACCGACAACCGGCGACCCATTAGGACGTCGACCTACAACCACACCTACGACAACCTACGTCCACCCGCGACAAGCTAGGACAAGGTAACACGATCCAGTCGCTGGTGCCTGTCGCTGGTTGACGTTGGTAGTCGCCAGTGTAATTCACCAAAGTCAGCACTGGCGATAGCACCTACGTCAGGCTACGATCGCTGGCGTCAGGCCCACAGGCACCGACTGGCACTGAAAAGTTTTAAACATTTCAAAATCCAGCGACGACCAGAGGTTGCACTTAATAATAATAATAATAATAATAATAACTTTATTTATAAAGCACTTTAAACAACTGCAGTTGCCACAAAGTGCTGTACATGAGAACTCGTGGACAAGAAGTTATTACAAACCATTAAAAACCGTAAAACAAAGGACAATAAAAATTAAAAAACATTAAAAGCACTAAAAACAGGAGCAATGTCTCAGCCAGTGTCGAAAGCCAGAGAATAAAAATGAGTTTTTAGGGAGGATTTGAAGATGGACAGAGAGGGGGCCTGTCTGATGTGCAACGGCAGGGTGTTCCAGAGTGCCGGAGCAGCAACAGAGAAGGCTCTATCCCCTCTGAGCTTCCGCTTAGACCTTGGTACCTCCAGGAGCAGCTGATCAGCTGACCTGAGGCACCGGGCAGGAGCGTATGGGTGGAGCAGCTCAGAGAGGTAAGGCGGGGCGAGCCCATTCAACGATTTAAAAACAAATAAAAGAATTTTAAAATGGACTCGAAAGCTTTGCACATAATGGCTGGCTAATTGGGCAAATGAACGGGCCTGAACTACTGTGTTTAAGAAGGAACTGCAGATGCTGGAAAATCGAAGGTACACAAAAAAGCTGGAGAAACTCAGCGGGTGCAGCAGCATCTATGGAGCGAAGGAAAAAGGCAACGTTTCGGGCCGAAACCCTTCTTCAGACTGATCGGGGGTGGGGGGGGGGGGCGGGGAGAAGAAAGGAAAAAGGAGGAGTTCAAAGGCTGGGGGATGGGAGGAGACAGCAGGGGGACTGAGGAAGGGGAGGAGACAGCAAGGACTAACAAAATTGGGAGAATTCAATGTTCATGCCCCCAGGATGCAGACTCCCCAAGGGAGGTGCTGTTCCTCCAATGTCAGGTGGTGCTCACTCTGGCCATGGAGGAGACCCAGGACAGAGAGGTCGGAGACGGAGTGGGAGGGGGAGTTGAAGTGTTGAGCCACCGGGAGGTCAGGTCAGGCCTGAACTACTATCCACCTCATTGATTACCCTTGGACTATCTTTGATAGGACTTTACTGGTTTTACCTTGCACTAAACGTTATTCCCTTATCATGTTTAAGAAAGAACTGCAGAAGCTGGGAAGATCGAAGGTGGACAAAAATGCTGCAGAAACTCAGCGGGTGAGGCAGCATCTGTGGAGTGAAGGAAGGTGACATTTCGTGTCGAGACCCTTCTTCAGACTGATGTCGGGGGGGGGGGGAAGAAGAAAGGAAGAGGTGGAGACAGTGGTCTGTGGGAGAGCTGGGAAGGGGAGGGGAAGGAGGGGGAAAGCAGGGACTACCTGAAATTGGAGAAGTCAATGTTCATACCGCTGGGGTGGAAAGGTCGGATTCAGAATGTGAGAGGGAGTTAAAGTTCTGAGCCACCTTATGTTATATCTGTGCACAGTAAATGGCTCGATTGTAATCATGTATCGTCTTTCCACTGACTGCATAGCATGCGGCAAAAAGCTTTTCACTGTACCTCGGTACACGTGACAGTAAGCTTAAATGTAACCTGTGAGTTTCAACAATTTGGAGGGACATGGATTAAAATCTTTTTTTTTTAAATCGTTTGATTTATCTTTCTGTCCATAAGAAAGGAAATGTTTCATCTAAACCCACAAAGTTTGATGTGTGCCTTTCAGTAGGATTCTCTAGTTAGTAAAACCTACTTAGAGATTAAATTAAGAAATCTTTGCCAAATTTAAAAAAAAAATGAATGTGGCATTGTGGTAATGTTGCTAAATGGGGCAGTAAATAACAGGGAACAAGAATAGTAATTGCATTAATCGAAGCTCCACAGATGGCGAACACGATAATATCTAATGAACCTTATACAAAAGAGAAGATGCCAGGCACAACATGTTGGAGTAACTCAGCGGGACGGGCAGCATCTCTGGGGAAAAAGGATGGGTGATGCTTCGGGTCGAGACCCTTTTTCAGACTGACCCGACCCAAAACATTGTTAAAGAAACTTACAAAATTCTTAAGGGGTTGGACAGGCTAGATGCAGGAAGATTGTTCCCGATGTTGGGGAAGTCCAGGACAAGGGGTCACAGCTTAAGGATAAGGGGGAAATCTTTTAGGACCGAGATGAGGAAAACATTTTTCACACAGATAGTGGTGAATCTGTGGAATTCTCTGCCACAGAAGGTAGTTGAGGCCACAGTTCATTGGCTATATTTAAGAGGGAGTTAGATGTGGCTCTTGTGGCTAAAGGGATCAGGGGGTATGGAGAGAAGGCAGGTACAGGATACTGAGTTGGATGATCAGCCATGATCATATTGAATGGCGGTGCAGGCTCGAAGGGCCAAATGGCCTACTGTACCTATTTTCTATGTTTCTATGTTTCTATTGAGGGAGTGCAGCGCAGGTTCACCAGGTTAATTCCCGGGATGGCGGGACTGTCATATGTTGCTAGAATGGAGCGGGTGTGCTTGTACACTCTGGAATTTAGAAGGATGAGAGGAATCTTATTGAAACATATAAGATTTCCTATTTCCTTCACTCCATAGATATAACCATACAACATATAACCATATAACAATTACAGCACGGAAACAGGCCATCTCAGCCCTACAAGTCCGTGCCGAACAACTTTTTTTTCCCTTAGTCCCACCTGCCTGCACTCATACCATAATCCTCCATTCCCTTCTCATCCATATGCCTATCCAATTTATTTTTAAATGATACCAATGAACCTGCCTCCACCACTTCCACTGGAAGCTCATTCCACACAGCTACCACTCTCTGAGTAAAGAAGTTCCCCCTCATGTTACCCCTAAACTTCTGTCCCTTAATTCTGAAGTCATGTCCTCTTGTTTGAATCTTCCCTATTCTCAAAGGGAAAAGCTTGTCGACATCAACTCTGTCTATCCCTCTCATCATTTTAAAGACCTCTATCAAATCCCCCATTAACCTTCTGCGCTCCAGAGAATAAAGCCCTAACTTGTTCAACCTTTCTCTGTAACTTAGTTGTTGAAACCCAGGCAACATTCTAGTAAATCTCCTCTGTACTCTCTCTATTTTGTTGACATCCTTCCTATAATTGGGCGACCAAAATTGTACACCATACTCCAGATTTGGTCTCACCAATGCCTTGTACAATTTTAACATTACATCTCAGCTTCTATACTCAATGCTCTGATTTATAAAGGCTAGCATACCAAAAGCTTTCTTTACCACCCTATCTATATGAGATTCCACCTTCAAGGAACTATGCACGGTTAATCCCAGATCCCTCTGTTCAACTGTATTCTTCAATTCCCTACCATTTACCATGTACGTCCTATTTTGATTTGTCCTGCCAAGGTGTAGCACCTCACATTTATCAGCATTAAACTCCATCTGCCATCTTTCAGCCCATTCTTCCAAATGGCCTAAATCACTCAGTAGACTTTGGAAATCCTCTTCATTATCCACAACATCTTGGTATCATCTGCATACTTACTAATCCAATTTACCACACCTTCATCCAGATCATTGATGTACATGACAAACAACAAAGGACCCAACACTGATCCCTGAGGCACCCCACTAGTCACCTGCCTCCAACCCGACAAACAGCTCGACAAACAGCCATCCACCATTACCCTCTGGCGTCTCCCATTCAGCCACTGTTGAATCCATCTTGCTACTCCTGCATTTATACCCAACAGTTGAACCTTCTTAACCAACCTTCCATGAGGAACCTTGTCAAAGGCCTTACTAAAGTCCATATAGACATATAGATGCTGCCTCACCCGCTGAGTTTCTCCAGCACTTTTGTCTACCTATGATTATTAAGGGTTTGGACATGCTAGAGGCAGGAAACATGTTCCCGATGTCCAGAACCAGGGGCCACAGTTTAAGATTAAGGGGTAAGCCATTTAGAACGGAGAGAGTTGTGAGTCTGTGGAATTCTCTGCCTCAGAGGGTGGTGGAGGCCGGTTCTCTGGATGCTTTCAAGAGAGAGCTAGATAGGGCTGTTAAAGAGAGCGGAGTCAGGGGATATGGGGAGAAGGCAGGAATCTGACATACTTCAACCAATGTGATCTTGGTTTAGTTCAGTTTAGAGATACAGCGCGGAAACAGGCCCTTCGACCCGACCAGTGATCACCCAGTACACTGCAGTGCTGAACTACTATCCACCCCATTGGTGACCCTCGGACTATCCTTGATCGGACTTTGGGTTCAAGAAGGAACTGCAGATGCTGGAAAATCGAAGGTACACAAAATTGCTGGAGAAACTCAGCGGGTGCAGCAGCATCTATGGTCTGAAGAAGGGTTTCGGCCCGAAACGTTGCCTATTTCCTTCGCTCCATAGATGCTGTTGCACCCGCTGAGTTTCTCCAGAAGTTTTGTGTACCTTGATCGGACTTTACTGGCTTTACCTTGCACTGAACGTCATTCCCTCATCATGTATCTATCTGTACAATGTAAACGGCTCGATTGTAATCATGTATTGCCTTTCCGCTGACTGGTTAGCGCGCAACAGAAGCTTTCCACTGTACCTCGGAGTTTATTCCTGTGAGCATAGTTTTGTTTAGATACAGCGCGGAAACAGGCCCTTCAGCCCATCGAGTGCAAACCGACCAGCGATCCCCGCACACTAGCGCCATCCTACACTCACCAGAGACAATTTACAATTGTACAAAGCCAATGAACCTACAAGCCCGTATGTCTCGGGAGTGTGGGAGGAAAGCGGAGATCTTTGGATCATTTAAGGGTGCCCTCCCCTAATTCATCATTTAGATTCAGATTCAGATTCAGATCCAACTTTAATTGTCATTGTCAGTGTACAGTACAGAGACAACGAAATGCATTTAGCATCTCCCTGGAAGAGCGACATAGAACATGATTTGAATAAATATTTACATTAGCATATATACAGACATAGTGTTTTTCATGTGGGAGGAGTGTCTGGAGGGGGGGGGGTGATTGGCAGTCACCGAGGTACGTTGTTGAGTAGAGTGACAGCCGCCGGGAAGAAGCTGTTCCTCGACCTGCTGGTCCGGCAACGGAGAGACCTGTAGCGCCTCCCGGATGGTAGGAGGGTAAACAGTCCATGGTTGGGGCGAGAGCAGTCCTTGGCGATGCTGAGCGCCCTCCGCAGACAACGCCTGCTTTGGACAGACTCAATGGAGGGGGTGGACAGACTCAATTTAGTGGTGCCCTCCCCTTATTCCCCCAATTTCCTGGTGCCCACCACCTTCTATGGTTGAATGGTGGAGTAGACTTGATGGGCCGAATGGCCTAATTCTACCACAATTCTTTAGGACTTTATGAACCTTAGTTCTTGATTGCTAACCTCTCCCTGTTGCCACCAACAGCTGTCCACAAACTAACACGTTTGCAACATCGGGCGTTTACCTCAAAGGGTCTTCATAGATGATCATACTTGGAGCAGATTACAGAGAAACATAGAAACATAGAAATTAGGTGCAGGAGTAGGCCATTCGGCCCTTCGAGCCTGCACCGCCATTCAATATGATCATGGCTGATCATCCAACTCAGTATCCCGTACCTGCCTTCTCTCCATACCCTCTGATCCCCTTGGCCACAAGGGCCACATCTAACTCCCTCTTAAATATAGCCAATGAACTGGCCTCAACTACCTTCTGTGGCAGAGAGTTCCAGAGATTCACCACTCTCTGTGTGAAAAAAGTTCTCCTCATCTCGGTTTTAAAGGATTTCCCCCTTATCCTTAAGCTGTGACCCCTTGTCCTGGACTTCCCCAACATCGGGAACAATCTTCCTGCATCTAGCCTGTCCAACCCCTTAAGAATTTTGTAAGTTTCTATAAGATCCCCTCTCAATCTCCTAAATTCTAGAGAGTATAAACCATGTCTATCCAGTCTTTCTTCATAAGACAGTCCTGATATCCCAGGAATCAGTCTGGTGAACATTCTCTGCACTCCCTCTATAGCAATAATGTCCTTCCTCAGATTTGGAGACCAAAACTGTACGCAATACTCCAGGTGTGGTCTCACCAAGACCCTGTACAACTGCAGTAGAACCTCCCTGCTCCTATACTCAAATCCTTTTGCTTTGAAAGCCAACATACCATTCGCTTTCTTCACTGCCTGCTGCACCTGCATGCCTACCTTCAATGACTGGTGTACCATGACACCCAGGTCTCGCTGCATCTCCCCCTTTCCCAATCGGCCACCGATGATTACAAGCAAGAAATAAAATTCAACCATTGTCACTTGTGCTAAACCGTTTAATACTGAAGATTGGCACGGTGGAGCAGAGGTAGAGTCGCTCGCTGCCTCACAGAGCCAGGGACCCGGCGTTCCATCCCTACTACTGTAATGTGCTGTCTGTACGGAGTTTGTACGTTCACCCCGTGACCTGCGTGGGTTTTCTCCGGGTGCTCCGGTTTCCTCCCACACTCCAAAGACGTGCAGGTTTGTAGGTTAATTGACTTAAGTACTGTAAATTTTAAACTGTCCCTAGTGTGTGTCTGTACCGGGATAGTGTTTATGCCCCTGTCCCACTTAGGAAACCTGAACGGAAACCTTTGGAGACTTTGCGCCCCACCCAAGGTTTCCGTGCGGTTCCCGGAGAGTTTTTGTCAGTCTCCCGACTTGCTACCACCACCTGCAACCTCCGGGAACCACCTGCAACCTCCGGCAACTGCACGGAAACCTTGGGCGGGGCGCAAAGTCTCCAGAGGTTTCCGTTCAGGTTTCCTAAGTGGGACAGGGGGCATTAGTGTGCGGGGTGATCGCTGGTCAGCGCGGACTCGCTGGGCCGAAGGGCCTGTTTTCGCGCTGTTATCTCTAAAGTCTAAGGACTAAAATTCTAAAGTCTATAAATCACCTCCCACATTCTAAAGACGTGCAGGTCTGTAGGTTAATTGGCTTCTGTAAATTGTCCCTAGTGTGTGTTGGATAGTGCTAGTGTGCGGGGATCGCTGGTCGGCACGGACTCGGTGGGCCGAAGGGCCTGTTAGCCTGCCATGCATGCCCTCTGCTTGCAAAATTCAATTTACTGGATACAACAACATTGTCTAAAAATTAACACTATCCTCACATTAACACTATCCTACACACACTAGGGACAATTTACAATTTGACCTGCAGGTCTTTGGCGTGTGGGTGGAATCCGGAGATTAGGGCTAAGGGTTGACAATAAGGGGTAAGCCGTTTAGAACGGAGACGAGGAAACACTTTTTCTCACAGTCGCGAGTCTGCGGAATTCTCTGCCAGAGGGCGGTGGAGGCCTGTTCTCTGGATGCTTTCAAGAGAGAGCTAGAGCTCTGGAGCGTGGGAGGAAAGCGGAGATCTTTGGATCATTTAGGGGTGCCCTCCCCTAATTCATTATTTAGAGGTCCCCTCCCCTCTTAAAGATAGCGTCCTGTTTCTGTGCGGCAGGAAACATGTTCCCGATGTTGGGATGGCAGGATGGCGGGACTGTCATATGCTGCGAGAATGGAGTGGCTGGGCTTGTACATCTGGAGTTTAGAAGGATGAGAGGGTATCTCATTGAAACATATAAGAGTTTGGACAGGCTAGAGGCAGGAAACATGTTCCCGATGTTGGGGGAGTCCAGAACCAGGGGCCACACACAGTTTAAGAATAAGGGGTGAGCCATTTAGAACGGAGACGAGGAAACACTTTTTCTCACAGAGAGTTGTGAGTCTGAGGAATTCTCTGCCTCAGAGGCCGGTTCTCTGGATGCTTTCAAGAGAGAGCTAGATAGGGCTCTTAAAGATAGCGGAGTCAGGGGATATGGGGGAGAGGGCAGGAACGGGGTACTGATTGGTGATGATCAGCCATGATCACGTTGAATGGTGGCTCGATGCTGGCTCGAAGGGCCCAATGGCCTACTCCTGCACCTATTGTCTATTGTCTAAATCGGAGAAAACCCACGCTGTTCACGGGGTGAACGTACAAACTCCGTACAGACAGCACCCGGTGTTGGGATCGAACCCGGGTCTCCGGAAAATTACCAAATTAGCGAAAATGATTCTGAATGAAGTGCAGCTGAGCTGTAGTAGTGGCCCGTTCCAAATCATCCCCACCCAGTACTTTCCTGAGTTTCCTCATTTACGTCCAAATGCATCTACTTTCTGTGTAACGGTTTAACAATATATTACTGAGGCGATAACAGCTGAGGATAGCTCAGCGCCATCAAATAAAAAAAGATTTTGTGCATTTCCGTTGAAGATAAATACCTTAAAATTGCCTATTTGCGCAGTCTTTAAATTGAGAATGGTTTTACTAAATGTTGTGGCTTGATGTGTTTGTACGTGACAGATTACAGGTCTGCTGATGTGCATGCTAATGCTGGCACACCAATATGCACTATTCAGGATGGGAATCCAACATGAAACTACCGTGGTGGGACTGGATTTAAAACAAGCCTTCATCTTTTCCCCCCTCTCTTCCCCCCCCTGTCTTCTCTCACCCTCTCTTCTACCCCTCTCTTCTCCCTTCTTTTCCACCCCTCTCGTCCGCCCCTCTCTTCCCCCCCACTCTTTCCCCACCCTCTCTCTCCCCCTCTCTTCCCCCTCTCTCCTTACCCCTTCTCTTCCCCCCTCTTCCCCCTTTCTCTTTGCCCCCTCTCTTTCCCCCACTATTTCCCCCCACTATTTCCCCACCGTCTCTCTCCCCCCTCTTTTCCCCCTCTTTTCCCCCCCTCTCTCCTCCCCCCTCTCTTCCCCCCTCTCTTCCCCCTTCTCTTCCCCCCCACTCTTCCCCCTCCGCTCTTGTACTACCCTCTCTCTCCCCCTCTCTTCCCCGCCCCTTCCTCCCTCTCATCCTCACCTACCCCCCCTCTTCCACTCTCTTCCCTCAACCCCTCTCTCCCCCCTTCTCTTCCACTCCCCCTCTCTCCCCCACTCATTCCCTCCCCCTCCCACTAGTCTGGGATTGCCTAAATTCAAAAGTTGGATGGTTCCATAGCCCCATTTACGAGTGCCCTCCCCAAATTTATAATTTAGTGGTGCCCACCCCTAATTCATAGAAACATAGAAAATAGGTGCAGGAGTAGGCCATTCGGCCCTTCGAGCCTGCACCGCCATTCAATATGATCATGGCTGATCATCCAACTCAGTATCCCGTACCTGCCTTCTCTCCATACCCCCTGATCCCCTTGGCCACAAGGGCCACATCTAACTCCCTCTTAAATATAGCAAATGAACTGGCCTCAACTACCCTCTGTGGCAGAGAGTTCCAGAGATTCACCACTCCCTGTGTGAAAAACGTTTTTCTCATGGCTGATCATCCAACTCAGTATCCTGTACCTGCCTTTTCTCCATCCCTTTAGCCACAAGGGCCACATCTGTGGCAGAGAATTCCAGAGATTCACCACTCTCTGTGTGAAAATGTGAGGAACCGGTGATGCGTTGGGCAATTTTCACCACCCTCTGCAATGCCTTCCGGTCGGAGACAGAGCAGTTGCCATACCATACTGTGATGCCGTTGGTAAGGATGCTCTCGATGGTGCAGCGGTAGAAGTTCACCAGGATCTGAGGAGACAGATGGACCTTCTTCAGTCTCCTCAGGAAGAAGAGACGCTGGTGAGCCTTCTTGATCAGAGTAGAGGTATTGTGGGTCCAAGAGAGGTCATCGGAGATGTTGACCCCCAGGAACCTGAAGCTAGAAACACGTTCCACAGGTGATTCCCCACATTCCTCACTGTCGATGCAATAAAGACTAATATTCTTCCTCTTTATTCTCCCGTGGTCGAGACAGTCAACCCGTCCGCAGTGGGGGCGATCAAAGCCCCCGCGTCATAGAAACATAGAAACATAGAATTAGGTGCAGGAGTAGGCCATTCGGCCCTTCGAGCCTGCACCGCCATTCAATATGATCATGGCTGATCATCCAACTCAGTATCCCGTACCTGCCTTCTCTCCATACCCTCTGATCCCCTTGGCCACAAGGGCCACATCTAACTCCCTCTTAAATATAGCCAATGAACTGGCCTCAACTACCCTCTGTGGCAGAGAGTTCCAGAGATTCACCACTCTCTGTGTGAAAAAAGTTCTCCTCATCTCGGTTTTAAAGGATTTCCCCTTTATCCTTAAGCTGTGACCCCTTGTCCTGGACTTCCCCAACATCGGGAACAATCTTCCTGCATCTAGCCTGTCCAACCCCTTAAGAATTTTGTAAGTTTCTATAAGATCCCCTCTCAATCTCCTAAATTCTAGAGAGTATAAACCAAGTCTATCCAGTCTTTCTTCATAAGACAGTCCTGACATCCCAGGAATCAGTCTGGTGAACCTTCTCTGCACTCCCTCTATGGCAATAATGTCCTTCCTCAGATTTGGAGACCAAAACTGCACGCAATACTCCAGGTGTGGTCTCACCAAGACCCTGTACAACTGCAGTAGAACCTCCCTGCTCCTATACTCAAGGGCAACCCCTATACGTGTCGGAGTTGTCGAATCTCCCGCGGCCTGGAGCCCCCCGAAGTTGGTCTCCAATCAGGGACCGCGAGCGCCACGATGTTCAAGTCCGCAGGTTCCCGCGGTTGGAGCTCCCGCAAGAGGCCCCGAGCTCCTCGATGTTAGGCCGCAGTGCGGACGGAGATACGATACGGAAAAAAAATCGAATTTCCTTTGAGGTAAAGGATTTGAAAAAGGTTTTCCCCCCAACCCACCCCTCACTCCCCACATATAACATGCTAAAGAACATTAAAACATACATTTAACACATACTAACAACAAGAAAGAAGGAAGGGATGAGATGGACTTGGCGAGTCAGCCATTGCTGGTGCCACCTGGTGGTGAATAGACATATTCCAATTCCCTTATCATGTGCAGTGCAGAGTCGATGGGCCAAAGGGCCCGTTTCCGTGCTGTATCTCTAAACTAAATTAAACTAGAGTAAGAATTTAATTGAAGATAGACACAAAATTCTGGAGTAACTCAGTGGATCAGGCAGCATCCCTAGAGAAAAGGAATAGGTGATGTCTAAAGTCTAAATCACACCCTGGCCACTCTTCTCCCCTCTCCCATCGGGCAAGAGGTACAGAAGTGTGAAAACGCACACCTCCAGATTCAGGAACAGTTTCTTCCCAGCTGTTATCAGGCAACTGAACCATCCCACCACAACCAGAGAGCAGTCCTGAACTACTATCTACCTCATTGGTGACCCTCGGACTATCCTTGATCGGACTTTGCTGGCTTTACCTTGCACTAAACGTTATTCCCTTATATCATAGAAACTTAGAAAATAGGTGCAGGAGGAAGCCAATCGGCCCTTCGAGCCAGCACCGCCATTCATTGTGATCATGGCTGATCATCCTAAATCAATAACCCGTGCCTGCCTTCTCCCCATATCCCTTGACTCCACTAGCCCCTAGAGCTATATTTAACTCTCTCTTAAATCCAGCCAGTGATTTGGCCTCCACTGCCCTCTGTGTTTCTATACACTGTGAACGGCTCGATTGTAATCTTGTATTGTCTTTCCAAATGTCGTGGTAAATGTAAAAACTGTGCCTAACGTGTGTGGGATAGTGTTAATGTGCTGGGGTCGCTGGTCTTTCTGCTGACTGGATAGCACGCGACATAGGTTTTTCACTGTACCTCGGTAGAGGTGACGATAAACTAGAGACGTACACAGTTTGTAGGTTAATTGGCTTGGTAAATGTAAAAATTGTCCCAAGTGTGTGTGTGTGTGTGTGTGTGTGTGTGTGTGTGTGTGTGTGTGTGTGTGTGTGTGTGTGTGTGTGTGTGTGTGTGTGTGTGTGTGTGTGTGTGTGTGTGTGTGTGTGTGTGTGTGTGTGTGTGATAGTGTTAATGTGCCGAAGGGCCTGTTTCCGTGCTGCAGGAAACATGTTCCCGATGTTGGGATGGCGGGACTGTCATATGCTGCGAGAATGGAGCGGCTGGGCTTGTACATCTGGAGTTTAGAAGGATGAGAGGGTATCTCATTGAAACATATAAGATTGTTAAGGGTTTGAACAAGCTAGAGGCAGGAAACATGTTCCCGATGTTGGGGGAGTCCAGAACCAGGGGCCACACACAGTTTAAGAATAAGGAGTAAGCCATTTAGAACGGAGACGAGGAAACACTTTTTCTCACAGAGAGTGGTGAGTCTGTGGAATTCTCTGCCTCAGAGGGCGGTGGAGGCCGGTTCTCTGGATGCTTTCAAGAGAGAGCTAGATAGAGCTCTTAAAGATAGCGGAGTCAGGGGATATGGGGAGAAGGCAGGAACGGGGTACTGATTGGGGATGACCAGCCATGATCACATTGAATGGCAGTGCTGGCTCGAAGGGCCGAATGCCCTACTCCTGCTCCTATTGTCTATTGTCTATCTCTAAACTAAACTGAAACTGAACGGCCGCTCACTCGACACCCCCACCCCCTCCCCTCCACCACTCAACCAAATCCGCAGACCCTGTATACTTCCTAGCCACCACTAATTGGGTTGGAGTCACAATGTCTTAATTGCCGTACAATAAACATGGTCCTGGGTTAACTAGGGTTTAATTGTTTGCGAGAGAACTTCGCAGATTGGAATCATTTCCGTCTGAAGGTTAAAAATGCAGGTCGCCGCTGGGTAGTTTGTGTTTCAGCGAATACGTGTGATGTTTGGAGCCGGACATTTGATGCGTTGACCCCTTATTTTCATATGTAAATTGATATAAATAGATAACAGCATCAGGAACGGCAGGCGTTCAGACATGGCAATTAGCCAGCCGGGGGAACGTGGATGAGAGGAAGCACTGCTGAAAGGTTTCTGTAATTACTATTTATGTGGTGCAATCTGCTAAGTAATTTCAGAGGTCAAGAAGGTGCTGGTTTCTGAAATAATGCACTGCAAATCAATAAAGAATGGTTAAATTGGTCTAATGCACTAAACAAAAACAGCGAGAGCTTTCGCCTCACCGTGAGGGAGCAAGTCTAAAGATCTTCGAGGCAACGCACCTCGACCGAACCTTTCCTCCATAAGTGAGCATCGAAAACATCGAAAATAGGCCATTCGGCCCATCGAGCCAGCACCGCCATTCAATGTGATCATGGCTGATCATCCCCAATCAGTACCCCGTTCCTGCCTTCTCCCCACATCCCTTGATTCCCTTAGCCCTAAGAGCTAAATCTAAATGGCCTGTCCCACCAGCATGCGACTCCATGCGGCAAGCGCGACCTAACGTGGGCGCTTGAGCCGTACGGCCTCGCGGGGCCGGTCCCACTTCGATCGCCGGAGCCGTGTGGAGTTGTGCGGAGCTGATCCCGACATCGCGCGGGGCTCTGAAAAACTGACCGTGTTCAAAATTTCCGCGCGGCAACGGCCTGCCCGGCCCGCAGTCTCGACGGGCGTGCGCAGCGCCTCGACGCCGTACATCACGCGCACACTTCCCGCGGACTTCGCTCGAACTTCACGTCACTCACTCGACCTCCGCGCGGCCCCCGCTTCTGGTTTGGCCGCGCTCGCCGCATGCCCTTAACTCTCTCTTGATAACATGCAGTGAATCGGCCTCCACTGCCTTCTGTGGGAGAGATTCCACAGATTCACAACTCTGGGTGAAAACGTTTTTCCTCATCTCAGTCCTAAATGGCCGACCCCTTATTCTTAAACTGTGTGACCCCTTGGTTCTGGACCTCCCCAACATTCTTCCTGTATCTAGCCTGTCCGATCCTTAAGAATTTTATTCTTGCCACCAGGGGCGCTGTACGATTGGCAGCCCGCCAACAGTCTGTTTTTTTTGTCTTTTTAAAATGTTTTGGTGTGTGTTAAAAGTTTGTGTAAATGTTGTTGGTTTGCCTTATGTGGGGGGAGGGGGAGGGGGATGGGGAGGGGGAGGGGGAGGGGGATGGGGAGGGGGATGGGGAGGGGGAGGGGGAGGGGGAGGGGGAGGGGGAGGGGGATGGGGGAGGGGGAGGGGAGGGGGAGGGGGAGGGGGAGGGGAGGGGGATGGGGAGGGGAGGGGAGGGGGGAGGGGGAGGGGGGGGAGGGGGATGGGGAGGGGGATGGGATGGGAGGGGATGGGGAGGGGGAGGGGGATGGGGAGGGGGATGGGGAGGGGGATGGGGAGGGGGATGGGGAGGGGGAGGGGGAGGGGGAGGGGGATGGGGAGGGGGATGGGGAGGGGGATGGGGAGGGGGATGGGGAGGGGGAGGGGGAGGGGGAGGGGGATGGGATGGGGAGGGGGAGGGGGAGGGGAGGGGGAGGGGGAGGGGGAGGGGGATGGGGAGGGGGATGGGGAGGGGGAGGGGGAGGGGGATGGGGAGGGGGATGGGGAGGGGGATGGGGAGGGGGAGGGGGAGGGGGAGGGGGATGGGGAGGGGGATGGGGAGGGGGATGGGGAGGGGGATGGGGAGGGGGAGGGGGATGGGGGGAGGGGGAGGGGGAGGGGGATGGGGAGGGGGATGGGGAGGGGGATGGGGAGGGGGATGGGGAGGGGATGGGGATGGGGAGGGGGATGGGGAGGGGGAGGGGGAGGGGAGGGGGATGGGAGGGGGATGGGGAGGGGGATGGGGAGGGGGATGGGGAGGGGATGGGAGGGGGAGGGGGAGCAGTCGGGGGGAAACATTTTTTTCAGTTTCTTACTTTGCCGGAGATGCGATTAATTTTCGGATCGCATCTCCGGTCACTCTGCAGCCAACCATCGATGGAGTTGGAGGCCTCCTCGGACTGACCTTGAGCCTCACCGCGGGGCATGGACTTATATCAGAGTCAATCCCTCGCCTGGGACCGCTCCAACGGCGGCATTTACATCGGGACCTCGCACTCGGGTGAGGCCAAATCGGGAGCTCCAACGTCGAGGGAGGATCACCAGCCCCGACGCGGGGGTCCAATCACCGGCGCGGGGGGAGCTGACATCCACCCCATTGCAGGAGCTGATCGCCTCAACGCGGTGGGCCCAAACACCGCCGGCTACGGGAGTCAAGATCGTCCCGTCAACGCTCGAGGCCCCCGACTGCGGGAGAGCAACGAAGGGAAGAGATTGAACTTTTTTCCGCCTTCCATCACAGTGAGGAATGTGGAGGAGTCACTGTGGTGGATGTTCATGTTAAAATGTATCAAGTCAAGTCAAGTCAAGTCAAGTTTATTTGTCACATACACATACGAGATGTGCAGTGAAATGAAAGTGGCAATGCTCGCGGAACAACAAAACAACCAAACAAATTATAAACACAATCATAACACACATATTATTTTACATAATAAATAATAGAAGGAAAAACGTTCTGTACAGTTAGTCCCTGGTGAGAAAGGCGTTTACAGTCCGAATTGCCTCTGGGAAGAAACTCCTTCTCAACCTCTCCGTTCTCACTGCATGGCAACGGAGGCGTTTGCCTGACCGTAGCGGCTGGAACAGTCCGTTGCAGGGGTGGAAGAGGTCTCTCATGATTTTGTTTGCTCTGGAGTTGCACCTCCTGTTGTATAGTTCCTGCAGGGGGGTGAGTGAAGTTCCCATAGTGCGTTCGGCCGAACGCACTACTCTCTGCAGAGCCTTCTTGTCCTTGGCAGAGCAATTCCCAAACAGATGGTAATGTTCCCGGACAAGATGCTTTCCACCGCCGCTGCGTAGAAGCACTGGAGGATCCTCGGAGACACTCTGAATTTCCTCAATTGCCTGAGGTGGTAAAGGCGCTGCCTTGCCTTACTCACCAGTGCTGAGGCGTGTGATGACCATGTCATATCCTCAGAGATGTGGACTCCCAGATATTTAAAACCCGTTCACCCTATCCACAGGATCCCCATTTATACTCAATGGAGTGTACGTCCTCGGATGATGTGCCCTCCTAAAGTCCATGATCAGCTCCTATTAGCCTATTTTGCATGTCCCGTTGCCTTCTTATTTGCATGACTGTACGGCAAATGAAATTCCTCGTATGTTGCAAAACATACTTGGCTAATAAAGTATTGTTGTATTTCTATAAGATCCCCTCTCATCATTCTAAATTCCAGTGACTACAAGCCCAGTCGACCCATTCTTTCATCATGTGTCAGTCCCGCCATCCCGGGAATGAACCTGGTGAACCTACGCTGCACTCCCTCAATAGCAAGAACGCCCTTCCTCAAATTAGGAGACCAAAACTGCCCACAGTACTCCAGGCCAGGGCCCTGTACAACCTGGAGTATGATGGCTCCTTTGGTCTCCTAATACTCGAAATCCTCTTGCTATTGAAGGCCAACATGCCATTAGCTTTCTTCACTGCCTGCTGTACCTGCATGCTTACTTTCAGCGACTGATGTACAAGGGCACCCAGGTCTCATTGCACCTCCCCTTTTCCTAATCTGACACCATTCAGATAATAATCTGCCTTTCTGTTCTTGCCACCAAAGTGGATAACCTATAGTTTATTTCATGACCTGATACTTTAGTTGCCTACAACTGTCGCTCTGTCTGTAGATAACGCAAAGTGCTGGAGTAACTCAGCGGGACAGGCAGCATCACTGGAGGGAAACATAGAAACATAGAAACATAGAAATTAGGTGCAGGAGTAGGCCATTCGGCCCTTCGAGCCTGCACCACCATTCAATATGATCATGGCTGATCATCCAACTCAGTATCCCGTACCTGCCTTCTCTCCATACCCTCTGATCCCCTTAGCCACAAGGGCGACATCTAACTCCCTTTTAAATATAGCCAATGAACTGGCCTCGACTACCCTCTGCGGCAGAGAGTTCCAGAGATTCACCACTCTCTGTGTGAAAAAAGTTCTTCTCATCTCGGTTTTAAAGGATTTCCCCTTTATCCTTAAGCTGTGACCCCTTGTCCTGGACTTCCCCAACATCGGGAGCAATCTTCCTGCATCTAGCCTGTCCAACCCCTTAAGAATTTTGTAAGTTTCTAGAAGATCCCCTCTCAATCTCCTAAATTCTAGAGAGTATGAACCAAGTCTGTCCAGTCTTTCTTCATAAGACAGTCCTGACATCCCAGGAATCAGTCTGGTGAACCTTCTCTGCACTCCCTCTATGGCAATAATGTCCTTCCTCAGAAGCGATGGGTGACGTTTTGGGGTCGAGACCTTTTTTCGGACTGAGAGCCGGAGGGGGGGGGGGGGGGGGGATAGGGAAAGGGGAGACAAGAGACGGTGATGTAGAAAAATATAGAACAAATGAATGAAAGATATGCACAAATGTAGCAATGATAACGGAAACACGCCATTGTTACTGTGGCATCAGCGAAAACCAGTTACAATGAGATTCACATTTATCTGTAATGCATTGACAATATGTCGGGGCAGCACGGTGTCGCAGCGGTAGAGTCGCTGCCTCACAGCGCCAGAGACCCGGGTTCGATCCTGACCATGGGCGCTGCCTGTACAGAGACTGCCTGTTCTCCCCGTGACCTGCGTGGGTTTTCTCCGAGATCTTCGGTTTCCTCCCACGCTCCAAAGGCGTGCAGGTTCGTAGGTTAATTGGCTTGTTGCAAGCCAGTGTGCGTGCAGTGTGTAGTTTGTGTGCGGGGATTGCTGGCCGGCGCGGACTCGCTGGAACGAGGGGCCTGTTTCCGCGCTGTATCTCTAAAACCAAAGCAAAGATTTGATTTTGCTGGTGAGTGCTCAGTGGAGGGTGCATTCGGAGGCCAGGTCGTTAAGTGGGAAGAGAGGGCGAGAGTCAGTGTAATTAAACTGTGGCTACGTTTGCTCAGCAAGATGTGAGCTTCTGAGTTTTGAATAGGTCACAGACCTTGTGTACATCTTAAGCTGGTAATGAGAGGCCAGTGAAACCACACAGACAGGAAGACATCCAAACTCCATACATCTACTTGTTCCTTGCTGGGAAAGTGGCAATAAAGGGCCAGTAAGAGATTTGATCCCAGGACCTATCCACTGACATCTCAATCTATCCAATTAGTGCTTGGTTTAGTTTAGTTTAGAGTGGAGATATAGCGCAGAAACACGTTAACACTGTCCTACACACACACTGGGGACAATTTACACTGATACCAAATATACCAACCCAAGCCGATCAATCCGCTGATCTGCACGTCTTCAGAGTGTGGGAGGAAATCGAACATCTCGGAGAAAACCCACGCAGGTCACGGGGAGAACGTACAAATGCCACACGGACAGCGCCCGTGGTCGAGATCGGACCCGCGTCTCTGTCGCTGCAAGCGCTGCAAGGCAGCGACTACACCGCCGTGCCGATAGTGTTAACATGCTGGGATCGCTGGTCGGCGCGGACTCCGTGGGCTGACATGACCGTTTCTGTGTTGTATCTCCAATCTAAACAAAACTAATCTATCTTAAAGGGTCGCCAACAATACATAGTGCAAACGAACAAACAAAGACCAGGACAAGGGGTCACAGCTTAAGGATAAGGGGGAAATCCTTTAAAACCGAGATGAGAAGAACTTTTTTCACACAGAGAGTGGTGAATCTGTGGAATTCTCTGCCACAGAGGGTAGTCAAGGCCAGTTCATTGGCTATATTTAAGAGGGAGTTAGATGTGGCCCTTGTGGCTAAGGGGATCAGGGGGTATGGAGAGAAGGCAGGTACGGGATACTGAGTTGGATGATCAGCCATGATCATATTGAATGGCGGTGCAGGCTCGTAGGGCCGAATGGCCTACTCCTGCACCTAATTTCTATGTTTCTATGAGATGGCCTGTTTCCGTGCTGTAATTGTTATATGGTGTAATTGTTATATGGTTATATGGTTATATGGTTACACAAATAAGCTGGAGAAACTCAGCGGGTGCAGCAGCATCTATGGAGCGAAGGAATTAGGCAACGTTTCGGGCCGAAACCCTTCTTCAGACCCGAAACGTTGCCTATTTCCTTCGCTCCATAGATGCTGCTGCACCCGCTGAGTTTCTCCAGCTTTTTTGTGTACCTTCGATTCTCCAGCATCTGCAGTTCCTTCTTAAACACTTAATCTATCTTAAACTTGGGTCAATTGAATTATTTTATATACCAAGCCAAGTAACTGACTTACGCCATTAGTTAGGGATGATGTTATAGAGACACAGCTTAGAAACAGGCCCTTCGGCCCAACTTGCCCACACTGGCCAACATGTCCCATCTGCGCTAGTCCCACCCGCCTGCGGTTGGTCCATATCCCTCCAAACCTGTCCTATCCATGTACCTGTCTAACTGTTTCTTAAACGTTGGGATAGTCCCAGCCTCAACCACCTCCTCTGGCAGCTCGTTCCATACACCCACCACCCTTTGTGTGAAAAGTTAATCCTCAGATTTCTACTAAATCTTTTTCCCCTTCATCCTAAACCTTTGTCCTCTGGTCCTTGATTCCCCTGCTCTGGGCAAGAGACTTTGTACATAGAAACATAGAAAACAGGTGCAGGAGTAGGCCATTCGGCCATTTGAGCCTGCACCGCCATTCAATATGATCATGGCTGATCATCCAACTCAGTATCCTGTACCTGCCTTCTCTCCATACCCCCTGATCCCTTTAGCCACAAGGGCCACATCTAACTCCCTCTTAAATATAGCCAATGAACTGTGGCCTCAACTACATTCTGTGGCAGAGAGTTCCACAGATTCACCACTCTCTGTGTGAAAAAAGTTTTCCTCATCTCAGTCCTAAAAGATTTTCTCCTTATCCTTAAACTGTGACCCCTTGTTCTGGACTTCCCCAACGTAGGGAACAATCTTCCTGCATCTAGCCTGTCCAACCCCTTAAGAATTTTGTAAGTTTCTTACCCACCCCTATAAGATCACCCCTCATCCTCCTGAGCTCCATGGAATAGAGACCCAGCCTACTCAACCTCTCCCTATAGCTCACAACTTCTAGTCCTGGCAACTGCCTCGTAAACCTTCTCTGCACCCTTTCCAGCTTGACAACATCTTTCCTGTAACATTGACAATGTCAGGCAGCATCTCTGGAGAACATGGATAGGTGACGTTTTGGGTCGGGACACTTTCCCATGCTAACTTTCTCCAGAGATGCTGCCTGACTCGCTGAGTCACTCCAACATTTTGTGTCCTCTGGGGCCGAGAGGAAGCTTCGAGAGATTCACTACTTCACAAGTTATGGGAGTAGAATTAGGCCATTCGGGCCATCGAGTCCACTCCGCTGTTCAATCATGGCTGATCTCTGCCTCCTAACCCCATTTTCCTGCCTTCTCCCCGTAACCCCTTGACATCCGTTCTAATCAAGAATCTATCTCTGCCTTAAAGCCCTGCCCCACTGTACGAGTTCATCCAAGAGCTCTCCCCAGTTTAAAACAAAAATCAAACTCGTGGTAAGCACGTGGAATGTACGTAGCGCGTACATCGGAGCTCGGGGACGCCTCTTAGCGGCTCGTAACGCTAACGGCAGGTTCTCGGGAAACGCGGTAAGCTCGGGAAGACTCGTGAAGATTTCTCAACGTGGCGAAAAATGTCCACGAGAGCCCAGAGTTCCTACGAGCGGCCATTCCTCCGGTAAATTCTCCGAGTTCGAATCAGCGCAAACTCGGGTAGAACTCTTGAATGATCTCGTACAGTGGGACAGGGCTTTTACAAAATATCCACTGACAGCCCTCTGTGGCAATGAGTTCGACCCACCGAGTCCGCACCGCCCGCCTGTGTGTCTATTGTCGCTATAGACCGGCATCTGCAGTTCCTTCCTGCTAGACAAACTAACCGAACAGTATAAATATGGTCAGCCACTCACTGTGAAATCTTGCCTCCACGGAAGATGGTACCTTTGTGTTTCCAGCCTGGATACCCACTACAGCAATAAGTCATAAGCAGTTTGACTTCTTTCAGGATGGACCAAATTAACTCATGAATACAGAATTAGCGTGTGATCCTCAGCAAGTCATTACTTATTCATACGTGAACACTCCGTGCTCGGGACATGACTTATATTCCGTCTCAGCGCTTTGTGCGCGGACTGTCTCGGGGAGACGGGTGACTAGACTACTGGAGGAGGTTAGCTGCAATGGATTAAGATGTGGCTTAAGGCTCCTGCACATAATTCACCCGTAATGAGATGAGCGGAAGTGCATCCATCTATTTATGTATTTATTTATTTATTTTTACAAATTCTTTATTCCAAAAACAAGATCAACATACACGGTAGTTTAACGTTCATATCAAAACCTGCCTGTATCAGCAGTTTACAAACATAGAAACATAGAAAATAGGTGCAGGAGTAGGCCATTCGGCCCTTCGAGCCTGCACCGCCATTCAATATGATCATGGCTGATCATCCAACTCAGTATCCCGTACCTGCCTTCTCTCCATACCCCCTGATCCCTTTAGCCACAAGGGCCACATCTAACTCCCTCTTCAATATAGCCAATGAACTGTGGCCTCAACTACCTTCTGCGGGAGAGAATTCCACAGATTCACCACTCTCTGTGTGAAAAAAGTTTTCCTCATCTCGGTCCTAAAAGATTTCCCCCTTATCCTTAAACTGTGTGACCCCTTGTTCTGGACTTCCCCAACATCGGGAACAATCTTCCTGCATCTAGCCTGTCCAACCCCTTAAGAATTTTGTAAGTTTCTATAAGATACCCCCTCAATCTTCTAAATTCTAGCGAGTACAAGCCGAGTCTATCCAGTCTTTCTTCATATGAAAGTCCTGACATCCCAGGAATCAGTCTGGTGAACCTTCTCTGTACTCCCTCTATGGCAAGAATGTCTTTCCTCAGATTAGGACACCAAAACTGTACGCAATACTCCAGGTGTGGTCTCACCAAGACCCTGTACAACTGCAGTAGAACCTCCCTGCTCCTATACTCAAATCCTTTTGCTATGAATGCCAACATACCATTCGCCTTCTTCACTGCCTGCTGCACCTGCATGCCTACATTCAATGACTGGTGTACCATGACACCCAGGTCTCGTTGCATCTCCCCTTTCCTAATCGGCCACCATTTAGATAATTCAACCCACAATTCAACACCTATCCATGTTCTCCAGAGATGCTGCCTGGCTCCGCTGAGTTACTCCAGCACTCTGTGAAACGTCACCTATCCATGTTATAACAAGATAATTCAAACAAACAAGAAATTCAAATTAAAATCCCGCCATCCTTATCTACAATACATTCGACCTCCCGCGATGACCAGCGTTCACGGACGGCCTCCAGCGTCCCCGCGGACACCGCGCGCGTGTGTGTTCCCTCTCCAGGGACGTAACCCCGGAAAAGGGGCGGGCAACTGACCGCTGTGTGGCCGTCGACTGCCCGCTGCCTGGACCCGCGAAAGGCCATCTTGGCCAGGCCCAGGAGCAGACCGACAGGGAGACAGACCTCCCGACCCTCCCCCCTCTGTACCGGGTGCCCGGAAATCAATAGCGTCGGACTCAAATGTAGCCAAAACTTGAGGAGCAGCCCCTTCAGATACTCGAACAGGGGCTGCAACCTCTCACACTCTATGTACACGTGCAACACGGTCCCTTCCTCGCCGCAGAAGTGACAAACGGGGGACGAGTCCGTGAACCGGCTCAAATACCTACTACAGGCCACGGCTTTGTGCAACACTCTCCACCCCAGGTCCCCGATGTAAAGGCGCAGGGCTCGCTTGTAGCAGCATTGGGAGTACATTCTGCACAGATAATTGGCTGGCAAACGACAACAAGAAGATAGCAGGGAGCAGAGACAAAGGCCACTCAGCCCCTCAATCCAACCTACCCCCTGCCATCCCGGTCTCAAGGTTTAATTTAGTTTAATTTAGAGATACAGCGGGGAAACGGGCCCTTCGGCCCACCGAGTCCGCGCCGACCAGCGATCCCCCGTACATTATCAGCCATGATCACATTGAATGGCGGTGCAGGCTCGATGGGCCGAATGGCCTACCCCTGCACCTATTGTCTATTGTCTATTAACACTACCCCACACACACTAGGGATAATTTACACGTATTACAAACGCGTACAGTTTTGGTCTCCAAATCTGAGGAAGGACATTATTGCCATAGAGGGAGTGCAGAGAAGGTTCACCAAACTGATTCCTGGGATGTCAGGACTGTCTTATGAAGAAAGACTGGATAGACTTGGTGTATACTCTCTAGAATTTAGGAGATTGAGAGGGGATCTTATAGAAACTTACAAAATTCTTAAGGGGTTGGACAGGCTAGATGCAGGAAGATTGTTCCCGATGTTGGGGAAGTCCAGGACAAGGGGTCACAGCTTAAGGATAAGGGGGAAATCCTTTAAAACCGAGATGAGAAGAACTTTTTTCACACAGAGAGTGGTGAATCTCTGGAACTCTCTGCCGCAGAGGGTAGTCGAGGCCAGTTCATTGGCTATATTTAAGAGGGAGTTAGATGTGGCCCTTGTGGCTAAGGGGATCAGAGGGTATGGAGAGAAGGCAGGTACGGGTTACTGAGTTCGGATGATCAGCCATGATCATATTGAATGGCGGTGCAGGCTCGAAGGGCCGAATGGCCTACTCCTGCACCTAATTTCTATGTTTCTATGTATATCAAGTATACAAGCCCAAGCCAATTAACCTAATTAAAAACCTGCACGTATTTGGAGTGTGGGAGGAAACCGAAGATCTCGGAGAAAACCCACACGGTCACGGGGAAAACGTACAAACTCCGTACAGACAGCGTCCGTAGTCGGGATCGAACCCGGGTCTCTGGTGCTGAAAGCGCTGTAAGGCAGCAACTCTACCGCTGCGCCACCGTGACCACCCGTTAAAGTCTTTAGTTTCATACTGGAGAAAAGGAATAGATAACATTTCAGGTCGAGACCCTCCTTCAGTTTGAAGAAGGTCTCGACCTGGAACATCACCTATCCATGTTCTCCAGAGATGCTGCCTGGCCCGCTGAGTTACTCCAGCACTCTGTGAAACATCACCTATCCAAGGAGTTTGATGTGGCCCTTGTGGCTAAAGGGATCAGGGGGTATGGTGAGAAGGCAGGTACGGGATACTGAATTGGATGATCAGCCATGATCATATTGAATAGCGGTGCTGGCTCGAAGGGCCGAATGGCCTACTCCTCCACCTATTTTCTATGTTTCTATGTTTCTATCCATGTTCTCCACAGATGCTGCCTAACCTGCTGAGTTATCCAGCACTCTGTGAAACGTCACCTATCCATGTTATAACAAGATCATTTCAGTATGGGAGTAGAGAGGTTCTTCTGCAGTTGTATAGGGCCCAGGTGAGACCACATCTGGAGTATTGTGTACAGTTTTGGTCTCCTAATTTGAGGAAGGACATCCTTGTGATTGAGGCAGTGCAGCGTAGGTTCACGAGACTGATCCATGGGATGGCGGGACTGTCATATGAGGAAAGATTGAATAGACTAGGCTTGTATTCACTGGAATTTAGAAGGATGAGGAGGGATCTTATAGAAACATATAAAATTATAAAAGGACTGGACAAGCTGGATGCAGGAAAAATGTTCCCAATGTTGGGCGAGTCCAGAACCAGGGGCCACACAGTCTTAGAATAAAGGGGAGGCCATTTAAGACTGAGGTGAGAAGAAACTTTTTCACCAGAGAGTTGTGAATTTGTGGAATTCCCTGCCACAGAGGGCAGTGGAGGCTAAATCACTGGATGGATTTAAGAGAAAGTTAGATAAAACTCTAGGGGCTAGTGGAGTCAAGGGATATGGGGAGAAGGCAGGCACGGGTTATTGATTTGGGACCATCAGCCATGATTGCGATGAATGGCGGTGCTGGCTCAAAGGGCTGAATGGCCTCCTCCTGCACCTATTTTCTGAGTTTCTATGATATAAGGGAATAACGTTTAGTGCAAGGTAAAGCCAGCAAAGTCCGATCAAGGATAGTCCGAGGGTCACCAATGAGGTAGATAGTAGTTCAGGACTGCTCTCTGGTTGCGGTGAATGGCGGTGCTGGCATGAAGGGCTGAATGGCCTGCTCCTGCACCTATTTTCTATGTTTCGATGCTGCCTGACCCGCTGAGTTGCTCCATCTTTGTGTCGTTTTTTTTGTTTGCTATTAAAAAAATAGAAAATCCGGCCAAGCTTTGCCCTAATGGATGGTTGCTTAATCTTTAAATTAAACTGCTCTATCATCGGGAAATACGTATTACACACTCGGTCGAAGGCTTCATTACATTATCGTTGTGCAGATATATTCATTTTTGCAAAATTCATTTTGGGCTTTACGGCCCAAAGCTGTTGACGGATCGTGTTAGGCAGGAAGCTGTAATTACCCTTCTGTTATCAGGCAACTGAATCATCCCACCACAACCAGAGAGCAATCCACCACTACTCTCCACCTTGTTGGTGACCCTCCGACACTCCTGTTTAAGAAGGAACTGCAGATGCTGGAAAATCGAAGGTAGACAAAAATGCTGGAGAAACTCAGCGGGTGAGGCAGCATCTATAACCATATAACCATATAACCATATAACAATTACAGCACGGAAACAGGCCATCTCGGCCCTACAAGTCCATGCCGAACAATTTTTTTTCCCCTTAGTCCCACCTGCCTGCACTCATACCATAACCCTCCATTCCCTTCTCATCCATATGCCTATCCAATTTATTTTTAAATGATACCAATGAACCTGCCGACACCACTTCCACTGGAAGCTCATTCCACACCGCTACCACTCTCTGAGTAAAGAAGTTCCCCCTCATGTTACCCCTAAACTTCTGTCCCTTAATTCTGAAGTCATGTCCTCTTGTTTGAATCTTCCCTATTCTCAAAGGGAAAAGCTTGTCCACATCAACTCTGTCTATCCCTCTCATCATTTTAAAGACCTCTATCAAGTCCCCCCTCAACCTTCTGCACTCCAGAGAAAAAAGACCTAACATTCAACCTATCTCTGTAACTATCTATGGAGCGAAGGGTATACTCCATAGATGCTGCCTCACCCGCGGAGTTTCTCCAGCATTATTGTCTAACCTCGGACTATCCTTGATCTGGCTTTGCCTTGCACTAAACGTTATTCCCTTTACTCTGTTTCTGTACACTGTGGACGGCTCGATTGTAATCATGTGTTGTCTTTCCGCTGACTGGTTAGCACGCAGCAAAAGCTTTTCACTGTACCTCGGTACACGTGACAATTAACGAACCTGTAGCTGTAATAATGTACTAATTTGAGCCTCCAGGTTTCGAGGCGTCGTCCTGCCATTAGTTAGTCAATGCTACTATCGATCATCGGTTCAGCGCTGGGTGCTGATTCAGTCCTGCCGTTCATAAGTTCATAAGCGATAGGAGCAGCGTTAGGCCATTCGGCCCATCTAGTCTATTCTGCCGATAGACACCAAAAGCTGGAGTAACTCAGCTGATCAGGCAGTGTCTCTGGAAAGAAGGAATATGTGACTACTCAGAACCCTTCCACAGTTTACTCCACCATTCAGTCATGGCTGGTCTATCTTTCCATCTCATTGCCTTCTCCCCATAACCCCTGATATCCGTAAGAGTCTATGTATATTTACGCTTTAAGAGTCCGCAGCGGCCAGCGATCCCGCACATTAACACTATCCGACACGCATTAGGGGCATTTATACATTTATACATTTATACCTATTGGCCTACAAACCTGAATGTCTTTGGAGTGTGGGAGGAAACTGAAGATCTCAGTGAAAACTCACGTAGGTCGCGGGGGAACGTGCAAACTCCGTGCAAACAGCGCCCGTAGTCAGGATCGAACCCGGGTCTCTGGCGCTGTGAGGCAGCAACTCTACCGCTGCGCCACCGTGATGCCCTATACGCCACCATATCCCTGCCTTAAAACTGACTTGGCCTCCACAGCTTCTGTGGCAACGAGTTCCACAGATTCACCACCCTCTGACTAAAGAAATTCCTCCACTTCATCTTCCTAAAGGAACATCCTTTAATTCTGAGGCTGTGACCTCTAGTCCTAGACTCTCCCACTAGTGGAAACATCTTCTCCACATCCACTCCATCTAAGCTTTTCACTATTCGGTAAGTTTGCAACGAGGAACCCCCTCATCCTTCTAAACTCCAGCGAATACTGGACCGCACGGTGGTGCTGCGGTAGAGTTTCTGCCTCACACAGAGACCCAGGTTCGATCCCGACTACGGGCGCTGTCTGTACGGAGTTTGCACGTTCTCCCCATGACCTGCGCGGGTTTTCTCCGAGATCTTCGGTTTCCTCCCACACTCCAAAGACGTGCAGGTTTGTAGGTCAACTGGCTTGGTGTAAAATGTAAAATTGTCCCTAGTGTGTGTAGGGTAGTGTTAATATGCGGGGATCGCTGGTCTGGTGCAGACTCGGTGGGCCGAAGGGCCTGTTTCCGTGCTATATCTCTAAACTAAACTGAACTACAGGCCCAGTGCCGTCAAACGCTCATCACATGTTAACCCACTCATTCCTGGGATAGGATAGTTCTCGTAAACCTCCTGTGGATGCTCTCCAGAGCCAGGATGTCCTTCCTCAGATTCCTCAGGGTGTCAGGGGTTATGGGCAGAAGGCAGGAGAGTGGGGTTGAGGTGGAGAGATAGATCAGCCATGATTGAAGTGGTGGAGTAGACTTGATGGGCCGAATGGCCGAAATTCTGCTGCTATCAGTTATGGGCTGATCCGGTGGGCGGAATTGCTGGCAAGACTCCAAGTGCGGTCTGACCAATGCCTTGTACAGCCTCAGCATTACATCTCTGTTTTTGTATACTAGTCCTCTTGGATTCAACGTTACAGTAGCTCTGTTTGGGAGGCAGCATGCGGATCGGAGCTCTCGCCTCAAACCACCGTTATAAATCTGGGCCCCACTCGGACATTATTTACCACACACAGTTGTTAGGTGTTGCAGTTGTTAGCAAGAGCATAAATTTGAAAAACAACACCAGGACAAGCAGTGCTTTGGTTGTTGAAGTAATTCACAGGCAACCCACAACACGCCCCAGACACTATATTACCAGTCAATGCTCACATTGATCTGAAACGAGAACTAAAAATCTCAATTAACGGTAATTCAATTCAAGCGGGGCTGGGAGATCGCAGATTAGTTTGGCCTTGCTGCTCCGCTTTCAGTTTAAGTGACTGGCGGCCCGCACTATTCTGAAATAAATAGTTTGTGAGATACTGATTGTTTGGAGAATAGTGAAAGGCCTGGATAGAGTGGATGTGGAGAGGAGGCTTCCACTAGTGGGAGAGTCTAGGACCAGAGGGCACAGCCTCAGAGTGAAAGGACGTTCTTTTAGGAAGGAGACGAGGAGGATTTTTTTAGTCAGAGAGGGCGGTGAATCTGTGGAATTCATTGCTGCAGAAGGCTGTGGAGGCCAAGTCAGTGGATATTTTTAAGGTGGAGGTAGATAGATTCTTGATTAGTACGGGTGTCAGGGGTTATGGGGAGAAGGCAGGAGAATGGCCCTTCATAGAAACATAGAAACATAGAAATTAGGTGCAGGAGTAGGCCATTCGGCCCTTCGAGCCTGCACCGCCATTCAATATGATCATGGCTGATCATCCAACTCAGTATCCCGTACCTGCCTTCTCTCCATACCCCCTGATCCCCTTAGCCACAAGTGCCACATCTAACTCCCTCTTAAATATAGCCAATGAACTGGCCTCAACTACCCTCTGTGGCAGAGAATTCCACAGATTCACCACTCTCTATGTGAAAAAAGTTCTTCTCATCTCGGTTTTAAAGGATTTCCCCTTTATCCTTAAGCTGTGACCCCTTGTCCTGGACTTCCCTAACATCGGGAACAATCTTCCTGCATCTAGCCTGTCCAACCCCTTAAGAATTTTGTAAGTTTCTATAAGATCCCCTCTCAATCTTCTAAATTCTAGAGAGTATAAACCAAGTCTATCCAGTCTTTCTTCATAAGACCTGACATTCCAGGAATCAGGAACCAGCATCGCCATTCAATGTGATCATGGCTGATCATCCACCATATAACCATATAACAATTACAGCACGGAAACAGGCCATCTCGACCCTTCTAGTCCGTGCCGAACACATAATCTCCCCTAGTCCCATATACCTGCGCTCAGACCTTAACCCTCCATTCCTTTCCCATCCATATAACTATCCAATTTATTTTTAAATTATAAAAACGAACCTGCCTCCACCACCTTCACTGGAAGCTCATTCCACACAGCCACCACTCTCTGAGTAAAGAAGTTCCCCCTCATGTTACCCCTAAACGTCTGTCCCTTAATTCTCAAGTCATGTCCCCTTGTTTGAATCTTCCCTACTCTCAGTGGGAAAAGCTTATCCACGTCAACTCTGTCTATCCCTCTCATCATTTTAAAGACCTCTATCAAGTCCCCCCTTAACCTTCTGCGCTCCAAAGAATAAAGCCCTAACTTGTTCAACCTTTCTCTGTACTTTACTGATCCACAATCAGTACCCCGTTCCTGCCTTCTCTCCATATCCCCTGACTCCGCTATCTTTAAGAGCCCTATCTAGCTCTCCCATGAAAGCATCCAGAGAACCTGCCTCCACCGCCCTCTGGGGCAGAGAATTCCACCGACTTTCCCTTGCACTAAACGTTAACCCCTTGTCATGTATCTATCTAGACATTGTGAATGGCTTGATTGTAATCATGTATTGTCTTTCCACTGACTGGTTAGCGCGCAACAAACGCGTTCCACTGTACCTCGACGCACGTGACAATAAACTAGACGCAACTGAACAGCACAGACTGGTCGCCGTTCCCCCTCGCTCATTTCTGAAACAAAATGTATTAATCTTTTGTAATGTTCCAATCCAAGGCAACATTTTGCAAATCTAACGAGCTGTGGAAATTTATGCCTCATGCAGCTGCTATGCACTTGAAACATCTGGGTGGAAACCAAGACCTTTTTTCCACAAGCGTGTCGTAAGAAACGGGAGCTTATGCAAGCAATCCAGTCCACTTAGCCATTCAATGAAGTCATGTCTACCATGATCTTCAGTTTTCCTAGCCCTTCATTCCCCCCCACGGGCTAAAAGAAACCGCTTCAGTCTTTGATGGAGTCATTGACTCATCTCCCATCGCTCTCTGGAGAAGGAGTTCACGACCCCGTGAGTTCCGCACTGCTCCAAGAGGCAAACATGCTCGCTGCACTGGTCTATTATCTAAATGGTGGCTGACTAGGAAAAGGGGAGATGCAGCGAGACCTGGGTGTCATGGTACACCAGTCATTGAAAGTAGGCATGCAGGTGCAGCAGGCAGTGAAGAAAGCGAATGGTATGTTAGCTTTCATAGCAAAAGGATTTGAGTATAGGAGCAGGGAGGTTCTACTGCAGTTGTACAGGGTCTTGGTGAGACCACACCTGGAGTATTGCGTACAGTTTTGGTCTCCAAATCTGAGGAAGGACATTATTGCCATAGAGGGAGTGCAGAGAAGGTTCACCAGACTGATTCCTGGGATGTCAGGACTGTCTTATGAAGAAAGACTGGATAGACTTGGTTTATACTCTCTAGAATTTAGGAGATTGAGAGGGGATCTTATAGAAACTTACTAAATTCTTAAGGGGTTGGACAGGCTAGATGCAGGAAGATTGCTCCCGATGTTGGGGAAGTCCAGGACAAGGGGTCACAGCTTAAGGATAAGGGGAAAATCCTTTAAAACCGAGATGAGAAGAACTTTTTTCACACAGAGAGTGGTGAATCTCTGGAACTCTCTGCTGCAGAGGGTAGTCGAGGCCACAGTTCATTGGCTATATTTAAGAGGGAGTTAGATGTGGCCCTTGTGGCTAAAGGGGATCAGAGGGTATGGAGAGAAGGCAGGTACGGGATACTGAGTTGGATGATCAGCCATGATCATATTGAATGGCGGTGCAGGCTCGAAGGGCCGAATGGCCTACTCCTGCACCTAATTTCTATGTTTCTATGTTTCTATGTCATACAGCGCGGACACAGGCCTTTCCTCCCAACCTGCCCATGTAGGCCGACGTGTCCCATGGAGGGTGTTGCCACTCGTGGGAGAGTCCAGAACTAGAGGCCATAGCCCCAGACTTAAAGGACGTTCTTTGAGGAAGGAGATGAGGAGACACCTCTTTAGTCAGAGGGTGGTGAATCTGCGGAATTCTTTGCCACAGGAGGCTGTGGAGGTCAAGTCAGTGGATATATTTAAGGCAGAGATAGATGGATAGATTCTTCGTTAGTACGGGCATCAGGGGTTATGGGGAGAAGGCAGGAGAATGGGATTAGGAGGGAGAGATAGATCAGCCATGATTGAATGGCGGAGTAGACCTGATGGGCCGAATGGCCTAATTCTACTGCTATCACTTATAACCTTATGACCTTCACTGGTCCTCTTAAGGGGCGGCACGGTGGCGCAGGAGAGTTGCTGCCTCACAGCGCCAGAGACCCGGGTTCCATCCTGACCACGGGTGCTGTCTGTACGGAGTTTGTACGTTCTCCCCGTGACCTGCGTGGGTTTTGTCTGGGTGCTCCGGTTCCCTCCCGCAATTGGCTTCGGTAAAGATTGCAAATGATTGTCCCTAGTGTGTGGGATAGTGCTAGTGTACGGGGTGATGGCTGGCCAGCACGGACTCAGTGGGCCGAAGGGCCTGTTTCCGTGCTGTATCTCTACAAGGCTGAAAACGAGCAACTCCATACGATCCCAAGGCATGGAAACATTGCGCCATGCCTTATCGGGGGTGGAACCCTCCACCCTGGAACATGGATCATGGTGCCTAAGCGTACAGTGTGTGAGCACTGATGTGTCTTCTCGAGCCCCCATTCGCTGTGATGGTATTTCAGTCTCAGTCACAGAGGTCGACGTCGGAAGATCCTTCAGGGGGGTGAACCCTCGGAAAGTGCCTGGACCTGTTGGTATACACGGTCGTGTTCTAAAAACCTGTGCGGACAAACTGGCTGGAGTTTTTACAGACATTTTCAACCTCTCACTTCTGAGGCCTGAGGTCCCCACCTACTTTAATAGGGCATCAATTATACCAGTGCCCAAGAAGAGTAAGGTGACGTGCCTCAATGACTATTGACCAGTGGCACTAACGCCGGTGGTGATGAAGTGCTTTGAGAGGTTGATCATGGAGCAAATCAACTCCTACCTCGACAAAAAACCTGGACCCACTGCAGTTCGCTTACCGCCACAACAGATCAACGGTGGATGCGATCTCGCTGGCCCTCCACTCCGCACTGGACCACTTGGACAACAAGAACTCATGTGTCAGACTGTTATTCATTGATTACAGCTCGGCATTTAATACAATCATCCCCTCCAAGCTGGTTACCAAACTCGCAGAACTGGGTCTCTGCGCATCCCTCTGCAATTGGATCCTCGACTTCCTCATCCACAGACCACAGTCTGTTCGTATTGGTGGAAATGTGTCAGACTCGACAACAGCCCAGGCCATCACCGACTTCCCTACC